>WNGS01069721.1:0-10104 GCA_020271785.1 Procambarus virginalis | reverse complement strand
TCCCCTCCTTCTCCTAACCATTCCCCACTCCACTATCCCCTTGTCCTCCCCACTATCCCCCACCCCCTTATCCCCTTGTCCACCCAACTATTCTCCATTCCCCTCGTCCCAACCATCCCCAACTCCCCTGTCCCCTCATCCTCCCCTACCATTACCCCCTCCTCCTGTCCCCTCATCCTCCCCTACCATTACCCCTCCCCGTCCCCTCGTCCTCCCCTACCATTACCCCCTCCCTGTCCCTCGTCCTCCCCTACCATACCCCCTCCCCTGTCCCCTCGTCCTCCCCTACCATTACCCCCTCCCCTGTCCCCTCGTCCTCCCCTACCATTACCCCCTCCCCTGTCCCCTCGTCCTCCCCTACCATTACCCCTCCCCTGTCCCCTCGTCCTCCCCTACCATTACCCCCTCCCCTGTCCCCTCGTCCTCCCCTACCATTACCCCTCCCCTGTCCCCTCGTCCTCCCCTACCATTACCCCCTCCCCTGTCCCCTCGTCCTCCCCTACCATTACCCCCTCCCCTGTCCCCTCGTCCTTCCCACCACTCTCCACTCCCTCGTCTGATGATCAAATGATCTGATGTTCCAATCAGAAAATTTTAAACATCAAATGATCTGGGACTGGATTCAATTTTTTTAACACTTACGAACCTGTACATCTTTTCTCAATCTTTGGCAGCCTTGTTTACAATTATTAAACAGTTAATGAGCTCCGAAGCACCAGGAGGTTGTTTATAACAATAACAACAGTTGATTGGCAAGTTTTCATGCTTGTAAACTGTTAATTAAATGTAACCAAAGCCATCGAAGATTGAGGAATCTTTGATGGATTCAAAGTATGCAGGAACTTACGAATACACACGTTGATAAGTACTTGCATAACTGCTTCATGAATCTGAACCCAGATGTTCCCATCACTGATATATAAGAAAAACAGTTCAAAAAACGAAATGAAAAAAATAAAAAAAATAAACTATGCTCATGAAATGAACGGCATGGTAAACAACACATCTCAATTCCAAGGCAATGTCACACAAATTAAAAATTAAAATAAATCGAAATATATGAAAATTCAATTTATCAATGAAATCGGAAACATTGAAATAGAATCGTAAGATATGTATGTAAGATCGTAAGTAATTATCATATTGTGTATCGTATCGATCGTAATTATCGTAATGTGTATCATATCGATCGTAATGTAATTAATCGTAAGATATCACGTATGATCTCCGAGAAGAAAATATGCGTCTTAAAAACTGATGAAGCCATAAAAAACAAGATGAAGCTCTCAACAAAATGACTGCATGTATCAGTATATTATCCGCCCAACATTCCGTCTCCCAGGATGAACAGGACCAGCAAAAGCTGCTCGACTCTGTTATTGTGTCGTCCCAAGTTATTCCTGTGGAACGTGAAGGTGAAAAGTGTATTGAAATAGCTCATGCTCTCATAAAAGACGAAATGAGTATCACTAAAAAAAAGCAGACATTATTGCTGCCTACAGAGTAGGCAAAAAGAATCTATCAGGTCAAAACCAGCGAAAAATTCGCCTCAAACTAGCTTCCCAGTCCACAAAATCGCATCTTGTCTGAACAGCTGCATCCCAACAAAAGGGAATCTACATCAACGAGTGCGTGACTAGAAAAAGACAGCAACTCCTCCACCGCCTGCGTCAAATCCGTAAACAAAACCCAGCTGCGATTCATCAGTGCTTCGTTAGAGATGGCGTGATTAAAGTGAGAAAGACCTCAGAAGGTAAAATGTTTACAATTGCTAATGAGGATAACCTCAACACTTAACTCTCCAAATGTGGCTTGTCCCACCTTAGTATCCCTCTCATTGAGTCAACATAATTAACCCCCTTGTCACCTAGTGCGGGCTAAGTATCCAAAGTCTCTTTGTTACACCTTTTTAAAGTAAACTTTAATTTAATTTATATTAGTCAGTTACTGGACTTAATTAATTGAGTGCATTAATATTTTTCTCTAGTTCTTATTAATTATAGGATCATAACTAAACTATTTATGGTTAATAATCATTAGATTAAACTTGCCTATGTTTATTATTCAACTTTTCTTTCCTTTCATTTATTATCTAGGCTGCTTAGCCTCGCCATACTCCCTTACTCCATTGTACCCCTGGCTTTGCCTGTGTCTCAAAATGCAAACTATTACTTACAGTGTACCTGAGAGTACTTGTAAGCAATCTACCTCATTTTTTCTGTTCATTTTGTGTTTGTCTTGTAAAGTCTTGTTTATATTTTTATTTTTCCCCCTTTTATATCAAAATTTTGTTTTGTAATTGCCATTCTTGCCTTGTTTTCCTACAACCAGCCCTCTTATGCAAACAAGTATAGACTCAGAACTAAACCTCTTATCCACTATCTATGACAATTATCACTTTAATGATCAAAATTGCAGATATTTGGCAGCTCATGATGTAAACAATGTATTAACACATAATCACAATATCTCTCTACTTAACTTGAATGTAAGATCACTTAGCAAACATTTCGATGATGTTAGTGAAAATGTCAGACAAAATCTCTTACTTAAACTACGTGGAATCTGCAAAAGATCCCCTGCTGTTAAACATTGTTTTGTGCGCGATGGTAAAATAATAGCTAGGAAGACTGACTCTAGAAAAACTTATGTCATAACCACTGAGGCACACCTCACTTCCTTCCTGAATGATTGTGGGATAACAGCTGTATAACTAGAACATAATTTGTAGTCTCACATACTACCAATGTGAGTAAGTACAATTAAGTACACCAAAGTGTACTTAAGCTCTGTCTTTCCTTTCCAAAGGTTGTTTAATTTTATTTTTAGTTTGTCATCTTTGTTGTTGAAATTGCTTGTTTTTTACTCTTAACTATTTGTTCTTAGTTAATCCCCTTGTCACTAAACCTAGGGCTTTTTATGACCCTGTTATATTTAAAGTAACTTGGTATTTGTTTCTTGTAATCATTTATTGGAATTAATTAATAGTATAATTGTTTTATAAGCATCTACCTCAGTATCATAGTAAAATCTTCCACATGAATATACTCTCACCCTGTTTATTTTTACACTTAGATTTATATTTGAGTAAATTTCTAGATTTACTTAGATTTACATGTCATCTTTATTTTTTTTCTTGAAATTATCTATTTGAGCTCACTTTGTTTTTCTTAGGTTCATACTAATTATAGGATTTTAATTAACCATTACTAAGCTAATTATCTTTAAGATCATTTTACTTTATGATCATTATGTTTATTAATATTTTTTATTTTACATTTATATTGTCAGTCTTTACTGATTTTTTTTTTTATTTTATCTAACTTCTGTGTCCTTCCTGGCTATCTATTGGATCTTTATTTTACTTCTAAATTGTTACTATTTTATTGTATTTGCTTTTATTCTTGTGTTTTGCTATATCGTGTATCTTGTATCGTGATCCCTCTGCATCTCTATGCACACTGATATTGATCCTGATCAAAATCTTCTGTCACATATCTACACCATCCAGCACATTGATCATCATTATTGCAAGTATTTCACAGCACACCAGGCTAAAAACAAACTCCAAAATAGCACTTGCTTATCAGTTTACAACCAAAATGTTAGATCACTTGGTAAACATTTTGACGATTTAAATGCATTACTCACAGCACTAGGTACTAACTTATCGTTCATTATTTTAACAGAAACTTGGCTAAATAAAGACTATACCCAACTCTACAACTTAGCTGGTTATAAAGCCATTCATAACTGTAGGCCTAATAAAAAAGGTGGTGGCACAGCTATATATTACCGAGATACATTTATCTGCAACAGTGTTATTAGTGACAGAGATGACTACTGCGAATATACTTTTGCTCAGTTTACAATTAAATCCCTTAAATCCTCTTTGACTATTGGAGCCATCTATAGATTTCCCAATACTAACATAGCTTCTTTCTCGGACAACCTAAGGAATCTTATTATTAACAACAATCTCAACAAAAACCACATCATTCTGGGAGGAGACTTTAATATTGACCTGGGTCAACAAAATTGCTCTCAAGTTGACTATTTCCTTAACAGCATGAACTCCTGTATGCTAATCCCCACAATCACCAAACCTACCCGAGTCACTCAAACATCAGCCACTACCTTGGATCACATATGGACAAACATAACAGCTCCCCTTGTATCTGGTATAATCTACGACAGAACAACTGACCACTATCCTACCTTTCTCATAGCGAACATGGACATAACACCACCAAAAAGCAAGAAACTTTCATTCAGGCTACACAGTGAATCAGCTTTAGGCAATCTTACAGATGCACTTCACAATATTAACTGGGATTCTGAATTCAATAATACCCAGGATATAAATTCATTAGCTAACCTCTTCCTCTCCAAAACTCTAAGCCTCTACAACCTTCATTGTCCCCTTCTTACCAAGCAAGTAACTGACAAAAGATTAAACAATCCATGGCTCACAAGTGGCATTCTCAACTCAATCAACAAGAAACATGAATATGAAAAGAAACTTAGGATTGGCTTCGTTTCAAAGGAAGTAGCTAAAAGGTACTCATCAATGCTTACCAGTATCATAAGAAAGGCAAAACTTGCATATTATATGAATAGATTCAGTGAAGCTAAAGGCAATATGAAAAGCACTTGGAAAACAATCCCTAGTATCCTAGGAACTAAACAACACTCACATAACCAAATAAAACTCTACAAGGCTGGGGATATACCGTCAACTGATTTAGAAATGGCAAATGAATTTAATAGTTTCTTTTCATCCATTGGTGCTAATCTTGCCAGTAAAGTCCCACAGACTCAGACACATATCAACACATATCTCTCAGGCAGCTATCCAAACTCTCTTCTCCTTTCACCAATCAGCCCGGCAGATGTTGTGTCCATCATACACTCTCTAAAAGCCAAAGCAGGGAACACCAGTGAAATTCCGTCCATTGACGGAATAAGACGGTCATATTTTTAAGATTTTAACTTCAAGATCTTGTATTTCATAGCTTTTCAACATCTCTCTCTCGCTGTATTTCATCGCTTTAACCATCTTCACTACAAATTAAACGACAACTTTCCGCACTATCCCATCTACACCACACGCGACCAGCCTCATTATAGTAACCATCATCAGAACATATATCTACAGTCTTCAATGCCATCTTCACGACCTAGGCACCAACTCTTCAAAACTCTTCCCTACCCTTCACCACCTTCCCCACCCATCACCATCTTCCCCACCCATCATCACTTGCCCTACCCTTCACCACCTTCCCTTCCCTTCACCTTGACTTGAATTAGTACAGTGACAGAGGGAGGGTGAGGCCGTGAGTCGTCGATGAATAAAGCAGTGTGTCATGAGTCAGAGGATGGGTGAGTGGATGTCAGTCTTGGATGAGTACATCAGTGGCACTAGACAGAGCCTGGGTGAGTAGACATGATGAGTCTTGGATGGGCAAGAGCTCATCTCTCGCTCTGTTCTTGATGATTTTAGTAACACACACACACACACACACACACACACACACACACACACACACACACACACACACACACACACACACACACACACACACACACACACAAACAGGTTGGCTAAGCAATAGGAAGCAGAGAGTTACAGTGAGGGGTGAGACCAGACTGCAGTGAGGGTGAGACCTCAGACTGGCGTGAAGTCACCAGTGGAGTCCCACAGGGCTCTGTACTTGGACCTATCCTGTTTCTGATATACGTAAATGATCTCCCAGAGGGTATAGACTCATTCCTCTCAATGTTTGCTGACGACGCCAAAATTATGAGAAGGATGAAGACAGAGGAGGACAGCTTGAGACTTCAAGAAGACCTGGACAAGCTGCAGGAATGGTCGAACAAATGGCTGTTAGAGTTTAACCCAAGCAAATGTAATGTAATGAAGATAGGGGTAGGAAGCAGGAGACCAGATACAAGGTATCATTTGGGAGATGAAATACTTCAAGAGTCAGAGAGAGAGAAAGACTTGGGGTTGATATCACGCCAGACCTGTCCCCTGAAGCTCATATCAAGAGGATAACATCAGCAGCATATGCCAGGTTGGCTAACATAAGAACGGCCTTTAGAAACTGGTGTAAGGAATCTTTCAAAACATTATATACCACATATGTCAAACCAATCCTGGAGTATGCGGCTCCAGCATGGAGTCCCTATCTAGTCAAGCATAAGACTAAACTGGAAAAGGTTCAAAGGTTTGCCACCAGACTAGTACCCGAGCTGAGAGGTATGAGCTACGAGGAGCGACTGCAGGAATTAAACCTCACTTCGTTGGAAGAGAGAAGAGTTAGGGGGGACATGATCACCACATTCAAGATTCTCAGGGGAATCGACAGGGTTGATAAAGACAGGCTGTTTAACACAAGGGGCACACGCACTAGGGGACACAGGTGGAAACTGAGTGCCCAAATGAGCCACAGAGATATTAGAAAGAACTTTTTTAGTGTCAGAGTGGTTGACAAATGGAATGCATTAGGAAGTGATGTGGTGGAGGCTGACTCCATACACAGTTTCAAGTGTAGATATGATAGAGCCCAATAGGCTCAGGAAACTGTACACCTGTTGATTGACGGTTGAGAGGCGGGACCAAAAAGCCAGAGCTCAACCCCCGCAAGCACAACTAGGTGAGTACAACTAGGTGAGTACACACACACACACACACACACTTTTGTGTATTTTTGTAATTATATATATTTTTTATTTAGGATAAGGATTTTTTTTATATTTTTTGTTATAATTTTTTACATATATAAAGATGGCTGCCACTGTCCAGACATCCGCTCAGTGGGATAGTTGTGAGGTGGGGGAGGGGAGGGTATTATCAGGAGAAAGCGCCAAGCACCATTACGACTATATAGCACTTGGAAGGGTCAGGATAAGGATTTGGGATGGGACGGGGAGAGGGAAGGAATGGTGCCCCAACTACTTAGACAGTCGGGGATTGAACGCCGACCTGCATGAAGCGAGACCGTCGCACTACCGTCCAGCCCAAGTGGTTGGGTATGTGACGTGGGGGAACTATCGGTGAAAGTGTCCGAGAACTCACTAAAATCGGAGCAACTTGAGCCACTATCGATGGTACTCCCCGAACTGTCAGTTGGATAGAAATAAACTTCTATGGTACTGAGGGTGACGTCTAACAGCTCTAGCACCGTTGGTCTGGTTCCTTCATCGCGACTCATCCCTCGTTTAGCGAGTGACCGAAGGCGGCGAGGCTTGCAGGACATTACTTCAGAAATCTCCAGGATCATGTAAGACAAGCCAACGACATCTGCCTTAACGGTGAGAGGCAACCCAATGGACGTCTCGTAGGCGTACCACGGACATTCTTTCATTATCATCTCCGCTTCCTCTTCCGAAACGCTTCCGAAAAGGGAGACTTGTCCAACACAAGTGGCGATCCCGAAGTCTATAATGGACGCCTTGGGATCTTTTGGATCGCTCCAATCAATCATAATATTATTGGACTTTAGGTCCACATGGACGACGTTCTTTTGGTGTATTTCATCCAGTTTAACGATTAATTACTTGGTAATCAACAGCCACGTCATGTCATCAATGCATTCGTCTCCAATCGCATGTTTATAGAGTGCATCACTCAGTGTATCTGCGCCAAGATATGACATGAAAATCCCGCCAACCTCAGGATATGTGCCAAGGCAATATGGTGCTCCTCCAGCACCGTCTAGGACCTTCATCATCTCTGTCTCTCGCTCAATATCTTCTGTCCATGTTTCAGAAATGTACACAACCTTAAGAACGACAGGGTCGTCGACACCAGGCAGGTGCCAGAGTTGAGTGCTCCCGTAAGTCCCACTTCCTAGTCCCTCAACGTTCATTTTCTTTTCATTCTTTTTCAACCATTTCTTATTACCAAGCAACTAAATCTGACGGTCGCGAACAGTAGTCTTCTGGTCTTTCCGGGAGCTGGACACCTTACAACCGCAGCAACCCATGCTATCGCTCTTGTTAACTCTTGTTTCTATATAATACAAACTCGCCTCACTAAACTCTTGTCTTGACGTGGTGTGAGCGGCCGCTGGTCGGTAACTATCCTAGATGCGGTAATATAGTTAGGTTGCCTGACTGGAAGGTGGCCCCAGCAGGTGACCTGCTCACTCACCACACTAATACGTCCTGCTAGACAATAGCAAGTGGTCAACATGTGAAACAATATCAATATCAACTTGTGAAAGCTCTAGTAACTACTTAATTAGCGGAGAGTTAAGTAAATAGTGGAGAAGCAGCCGAGATTATTGAAACCAAACAATGGGGGCGGGAGACTATGGGTGCGAGACATGAGTGAGGAAGCTGCCGTAGGGGAACTGGGGTACAGGAATGATGGGAGATCATCGTATGATACTCAACAGGAAACCACACTGGCCTGGAATATCAATGCGAATATTTTATTTTATTTTATTTTATTTATTTTATTTTATTTATTTATGTACAAGAAGGTACATTGGGTTTGTGAGAATACATTGAATAGGACAGTATTTACAATCTTGTAAAGCCACTAGTACGCGCAGCGTTTAGGGCAGGTCCTTAATCTAACAGATAATTTTAAGTAGGTAATTTCTATCATAATTGATAAATGATAACAAATACATTACAAGAGAAAAATAAGATGAGAGAGCTTAGTAAGTATATTAAAGCACATTGTTATATTAAAGCTCTAATTGATTACATTGAACAGCTTGATTGGTAATTTAACAAGATTAATAGACACCATACAGCAGATTAGCAGCACATATAAGAAGACAGCAATGATCACAATGGTAAAGATGTTCAAATTGGGAACATAAAGGTAGGGAGATTGGGTAGCAATAGATACAGTGCAATTTTAAGGCAAAAGGTGAAAAACTATGAAGATGAAATTAGGTACTTTTTAGTATTGATTTTGAATGATGTAAAAGTTGGACAGCTTTTCAATTCAATAGGGAGTGAGTTCCATAAACTGGGTCCCTTTATTTGCATAGAGTGTTTACAAATTAAGTTTAACTCTATGGATATCAAAGAGATATTTATTTCTGGTGTGGTGATAATGGGTCCTATTACATCTGTCCAGGAAGAGTTTCAGAGCAGGATTTGCATTTAAGAACAGGGTTTTGTAAATGTAGTTGACACAAGAGAATTTATGGAGTGAGATTATGTTTAGCATGTTTAGGGAGTTAAACAAGGGGGCTGAGTGTTGTCTGAAAGCAGAATTTGATATTATTCTGATAGCAGATTTTTGCTGGGTGATGATGGACTTGAGATGGTTTGCAGTGGTTGAACCCCATGCACAGATACCATAGTTGAGATAGGGATAGATTAGTGCATAATATAGAGAGATGAGAGCAGAGTTAGGTACATAATATCTGATTTTGGAGAGTATACCAACTGTTTTAGAGACTTTCTTAGTTATGTGTTTGTATGTGGGTACTGAAGTTGAGGTCTCTTGTCTAGGAATAGGCCAAGAAATTTTCCATCATTTTATTGCTAATGTTTACATTGTCTATAAGCTGAACTGCATTGCTTGTAGATTTGCATCCAAAGAAGATGTAGTAGGTCTTTTCTTATAATGTTAAGTGTTATTTGTGGTTGACATCCTAAGTGGACTTTTTTATATTCATTATTAACAACATTTATTTAGTGTATGTTGGGTTGGGGTCAGTGTAGATGAGGGTAGTATCATCAGCAAACAAAATAGGTTACAATTGTTAGAGAACATTAGGCAGATCATTGATGTATATAAGAGAATAGAGAGAGGTCCCAGATGACTGCCCTGTGGCACTCCAACGGTTATTGGTAGAGTGTGAGAGGTTATATTATTGATGCTACACATTGGTGTCTATCACTAAGATAGGATTGGATATAAGTCCAGTGAATGCCTCGGATTCCATAATGATGGAGTTTACATAAGAGGTAATTGTGATTAACAGTATCAAAGGCCTTTCTCAGGTCCAATGAAGAGTCCCAATCGAAACTCATTTTTGTCAAGGGAACTTGAATAATCACCGTAAATTATATCAAGGAGACCTAATACATTGCATCGTTGGTACTCTTTTGGGAGCCGGAAGCCAAACT
>WNGS01069714.1:0-11117 GCA_020271785.1 Procambarus virginalis | reverse complement strand
GAAGCTAGTCACTACTCCGCCCCACCCGCGTCTAACTCCCAAGTACACGATTCACTACCGTCTCACGCCCCCCATTCTCCGGAACAAAGTCACTCCTACCAGCCACCCCCTCTCCTCCAGACACAGTCATCCTCCTGCCCCCCTACTATATCTCAGACACATTCACTTCCTCCGCAGTCCCCCGCTACTCCTTCAGACCAATTTCAATCCGTCCCTTCGGAGCACCCTCTTTCTACAAGATCGAACACACAGTCACTGCCTCCCGCACGCCCACGCAACAGCCCCCATCTGACTCCAAAAGCAACAGCGTCACTGTCGCCAGGCCCCCTAGTACTCCATCCAGCAGGGACTACAGTCACTCTCCCGGCTCCGTCCACGAAACCTCCTCTCAGCGACAGACTCCTACCCACCCCTCTTGCTACTCCTCCGAGCCCCCTTCAGCTTAACTATCACTCCACCCGTCGCACCCCCCTCTCCTCCAGGAACAGTCACGCCTCCCGCCCCCCTCCTCGACACAGTTCAACTCCTACGCCCTCCAGTTCCTCTCAGACACAGGTCCCATCTTCCATTCCTAGAGCCCTCTCCTCCAAGACATATGTCCCTGCTCTCCGACTACTCTCCTTCGACAGACACCAGCTCATGCTCCCGCCCCCCCCTCTCTCTTAATGACAACAGTCATCCCGCCGAGCCCCCCTCTCCTCACGCTACAGTCACTACCTCCCGCCCATCCATCTTTCCAGACACATTCACTCCTCCGCTTCCCATCTCCTCCGGCCCGCAGCACCCGTGCTGAGGCCAGGGGAGAGTAGATTGACATCTAACTATCATTTATGACATTATGAGCTAAGGCCTGCATGCAGTTCCTCCTTAGCCATTTCTCTGCGAGTACATACAGTTGTCCCCCCTCTCCCCTCACCATCACCCCCCGCAACAGAGCCACAGCTCCCCGTCACCATCGACCCAGAACGGTACTCAGAAGCTCCGCCACTCGACATCACGCCCAGCATCCCCACTGCTCGAGTCATCTCGGCCAGAACAACCACTTCTATCTCCTGTTGGGTTCCGCACACCAGCACTTCCGGCCGGCAGTCTTGGTCACAATGCGCAGTTTACGACCTGGGTTCTCTCCTAACACTGCCTCCCCCCCCAAACAGGCCCCCCCCCGCGCCCTACAACCCCCCTTCACCCCCTCGCCCCCCCCCGCCCCTCACATCACGCGACGTTTGCCAGCCTCATACAAACCACTTTATGAATATAGCACCCTGACTTGCCGCGTTACTGCCACGCGTTTATGCGGCATTTGCGAGTGGTGAGGTGTGTGTTTGGCGTGTTGGGTGTTGTGAGGACCGGTTGTGGCGTAACGAGGTTGTTTGTAGGTGGGTGTGTTGTTATGGGGGTTGTTCTGACCGGTTGTTCGGCAGCCCTGGGGTGTTGTCGGGTGTGTGGCTTTCTGGTGGGATGTTTGGCCAGTTTGCCGTGTCGTAACTGGGGTGTGGAGGGGTGTTGTTGTTGTTAGGTGGTGTTGTTCTGACCGGTGGTGACGCCGCGGGGGTGTCGTTGTTGTGTTGTGTGTCTGGGGGGTGTTGGGGGTTTTGTGTTTTTTGATGTTTTGTGGTGTGTGGTGGAGTGTTGTTGTTTGGTGGGTTGTCTGCCCGGTGTGGCAGTCACGAGGGGTGTGTATGGGTGTTTTGTGTGTATGCAGTGGGGGTTGTTTTAGACCTGTTGTGGTCCCCCCGAGATCAAGGGGTGTGTACGGGAGTGGGTGTGAGAGGTTATGGTGGGGTGTTATGACCGGTTTGTGTGGCTTAGCACGAGGGTGTTTGTAGTACTCACCTAGTTGGCTTGCGGGGAGGTTCGAGGTCTGGTTCGTTGGTCCCGCCTCTCACTGTCCTACCTGGTGTAAGGTTCCCAGCGCTCCATGGGCTCTTCTATCTCGTATGCAACTGTTTATGCCAGTTTCTCCACCTAACCTGCAAAAAGCATGCACGCCCCTGAATGAGGCATCAGGTTCGTGGCTTTGCAAGAATTAAGTCCTCAATTCTTAGTAATTCCATAAACCGTTGTAACCCTCTTTATATATACATAAAACCTATGTTCAACTACTCTAAATTCTTATCTAACCTCTCATTTCCTCTAAAATATTGTATTATATGTGATTCATGTCTTCCCCAAGTCTTCTATCTTCTAGACGTCTTGAGGTTTAGTTCAAGTATCTTTCACATAGCTTATTCTCCAGGTCGGACTAGTCTGTTGGATACATTCTGACTTTTTTCTAACTGTTATTGTTTGGAGTAGTTTGGACTCCACGCTGGAGACGCTACTCCAGCATTGGTCTATACGTCTGATGTATACAAGTTCTTAAAGGTCCTTAACATACATTGTTTCTGCATCAGTTCTTAGTCGCCAGCTTGCAGATCTTACGCTGTGTCTCTTGCAATGGGCTTCAGGTGACAGATCTGGTGTGATATCGACCCCCACATCTTTTTTCGGTTCTGACTCATGAAGGTCCCGCTCCAGCTGCGAACTTGTGTTTGGCCTACCTGGTCCAACATCTTGCACTAGTAGTATTTGCCGACGTTAAACCCTAAGTCACTCCTTGTTGAATCCTTCAGGTCGTAAGTTTTTTTGGTCTCCCTTTTGTTGCATGCTATGTTGCAGTCCTCTTGATCTACTCCTGTCCTCATACTTTCCATCGAATCAGCAAACAGTATTTGGGAAGAGGCTGTTCTTTGTCTTGGAGATTCTTCAGTAGTAATTATAGTTGCCTGATTGTCCAGTGCCTTTATGGTCATCCTCCTGTTTACTCACCCATGATTCTGAAGTCTCACTCCTACAGTAACACCAGCTTCGATGATGTTCATGTATCCGCGTATCCTTGTCACCTTTCATTACTCATCGTTATCACCACTTACGCCACAGTCTTAATGGGGTACTTTGCAAAGCTTCTGCCAGTCCATGCAAATGCCGCCGTGCCCATCCTCACTTCTTGCTAAGGCTTGTACTTGTCATTTCCTTTCTATTACACCGTGGTGCCTTTCCTTTTTCCTTCCGGTATGCATCTCATTTGTATTTGACTTTTTGTTTAAGAGATTGTTCTCAGCTTGTACTAGCGCACAGACACCCTCTTTTTCACAGACGACCTCTCCCGCCGTTTTGCACATGGTTGTACCAGTTCAGGGCCCGGCCTGTCGTAGGCTCCGCCATTCCTCTGTCTGTATCTTGGGAATCCGTAGCTGACTGCCTCAGTTGTTCATGTTCGGTTCCTGTGCCTAGCGTATATCTCCCGACCATTCGCCTGCACGGGTTAGCCCCCTCATTTCGCCTTGCCCTGGTGGGCTCCAACCATGTGTCAAACCGCTACTTCTCGTGTACGTCTAGCTAGAAGCAGATCACGCCCCTAAAGCAGCTTGGATCATTTCCGCAACCGCTTCCAAGGCGTTGGTTTATCGCTACCTTTCTTTCGTCAGGGGACCTTCAGCTCGTATTGAAGACCCCGCTGATCTCTTGTGCAGATCCTATCAACATCATGCAATCTTTTCATTTTCTTGTTGTTACACCCAGGATACCTTTCTACTTGATCAAGTGTTTCACCTGTTCTTTTACGTGTTTTTTCCTGCGGTGGCTGTTAGATTTTTGCTTGGCTTTATATTGGCGTATGGTACATTTTCCAAGGCGCCTCTGCTTTCTGTCATCTGAGGTGCCATTATATGTCCTGATAGGTTCTATCTCTGCTCTTGGTTTGCCGTATTCTGTAGTTTTGCATGCTTTGTGCTTGTACATGTCTACATGCTTAGGAACCGGCTTCCAACTTTGTTTTCGTTGTTTCTTCTAAACCTGTATAAACACTGTTTCTCCTCAGACATTTCTTGGTCTGTAGTCCATCATGACTTGTACAGACACTTCTTGAGCGTGTTTATCATGGATATTCTATTATAGTTTTTAATCTCATCATAGTTCATCTTTCGGTATTCCAGGGGGGGCTTTGTCTATTGGTCCGACTTTCTTGGATTAGGTTCCTTACTTTCCTTTCCTACTTCCACCAGATCTTCAATGTTTTCGACTTGCGGGTCACTCAATTCCTATGGGGGTATGATTTACTTTTCCGTTAAGTTGCTTTCGTTGAGGTGAATAGTCATACACGCACACCGAATCACTGCACCCAACCCTACCGTACCCCCACACGAGCCCTCCAAACCCCAAGCTCCAAACCTTCCACCTCTCCACACTGCTACCAGCCACCCATATATCCTCCTTCACCCTATACACCCCACTGCACTCCCCTTTCCCAAGACACTTTCCTCCTGTACCTAGCTGCCCGGAAAAACATCTCCAGCTTTCCAAAAGCCACACCTGCGTCCTCCCAAACCCTGGCAACTACCCCACCGGGAGGACGCGCCTACCCACATCGCGCATGCTAGGGAACCAAGCTATTTCCACAACCAGTGGTGCGGGGTGGGAACCTCGCTCAAATCGATATAGGAAAGTGAGCATCAAGGTGCTAAAACATCGATGGGATTACTAATAAAGGAAGTGAACTGAACAAAGGGCAAAGAAACTGAAAGAACTGAAAGAGGAAGAAAACCCAGGTTATATCTTGAGATTATCTTGAGATGATTTTGAGGGTTAACGTCTCACCAGCTTGGTCCTTGACCTGGCCTCGTTTTTATTACACACCTCCCAGGAAGTAGCCCGTAGCAGCTGTCTAACTCTTAGGTACCTGTTTACTGCTAGGTAACAGGGGGTATCAGGGTGAAAGAAACATTTTGCCCAATTGTCTCCGCCTTCTCCGGGGATCGAACCCGGATCATCAGGACTACCAATCCGAAGCACTGTCCATTCAGCTGTCAGGCGCCCAGATGTGATAGAACTCACAAAAACGAATTTGTCAGGCATCATAACAAATGCAGTGTTTTTACGGGACTACTATATTGAAATAAAGGAAAGGGAGCGGAGGAAGAGGAGGAAGAGGAGTGAAACTGTTGATAAGGAAGAGCTGGAGTTTTGAAGAGATGGATATCCCGGGTTGTGAAGGATTCAGAGACAACATAACAAGAACTATGACAATTGTTGGACCTAAGATAACAATAGCAGTCAATTACAACCCTCCATTAAATGACCAAAGACCCAGACAGAAATCTAATAGAAACAACACAGCAAACTTTTAAATAATAGAGAGAGCAGCCTCAGTTGCCTGCGGGAATGGAACCAAACTCTCAATAATGGACGACTTCAACCACGGAAAGATAAACTGGGAGAATGGAGAACAACATGGAGGTGCAGATACATGGAGAGCTAAACTCTTGGACGTGGAGGCAAAAAACGTTCTGAACCAACGTATCAGGGGACCCACAAGAATGAGAGGCAAGGACGAATCAGCTAGGTTCGACCTGATATTCACCTTGAATGAGTCAGAACTTGGGAAGTCAAATTTGATGCCCCCATGGGAATGAGTGACCACAGCGTATTGACATTTGAGTATCTGGTTTAGGTACGGATAACCTATCCAAGGAGGGATCGGAGAAGAAAATATGTCTTCTCGAAGAGGAAAATATGATGAAATAAACAACTTCCTATTGGGAATACCATGTGTCATGTTCACAGAAAATGGTACCATCCGTTTTCTATGTGCGGCGGCTGGACGCCAGGAGAGAAGGTAAACAAAGCACAGGACGCCTGCCAAGCTTGGGAGCCATAGTCATGTAATCGTTTATTATTATTAAAGTCAGTAACCAGGAATGACTTTACATCAACCTTACTACCAAGACTATCTCAGCTATACACAGACACCACACTGGCGACGAGGATGAACTGGGAACGCAGGTATTTTGTTCAACAAAACACAAGGAAGAAGCATGCTGCTCACGCGCCCAGAGGAGGAAAGAGAAGCTGTGAGCACCATACCCGATGCTGTATGCAACCCCATGCTGTGTGCTGACTGTTGCTGTGTGCTGATCGTTGCTGTGTGCTGGCCGTTGCTGTGTGCTGGCCAATGCTGTGTGCTACCCAAGCTGTGCTGATTGTTGCTGTGTGAGAGGAATCTGCCGACGCTGTGTACGAAACGACGCTTTGATGCAGTGTACAAAACCCGATGTTTTGGTTACGAAACGACGCTCCGTGCTACAAAATTCTTCACGCTGTGAACCAACTGCTGCCTACTGCTGCCAACTGCTGCCTACTGCTGACAACTGCTGCCTACTGCTGTACCAACTGCTGACAATTGCTGTACCAACTGCTAACAACTGCTGTGTTGCTGTGAGTAGGAACAACACATGTACACAAGGGCTAGGTAAGAAGTCAGTTGCTGCTGTGTTGTGCACTGTTGTGAACTTTTGCATTAAAATGCTTGTGTGCTTTGCAAAATTAAAGTAATTACAGTGAATTCTTAAATAACATATACAGTGCAGTAAGTGTTATATATTCTGAGGAACATTTTAAGTGATAAGTTTAAATTTATTCAGTAAAAATGGCAAATATACCTCAGTTTCCTGCATTTGATCCTGACTGTGACCAGACAAACCTGTCACAGAGGTGGGTCAAATGGCTTAAAAGGTTTGAAAATTTGTTGATAGTTTCTGACATCAAAAGTGCTGAAAGAAAGCGTGCTTTTCTGCTTCATTATGCAGGTGATAGAGTTTGTGATATCTTTGATACACTGAAAGATACTGGTGGTGCCAAAGATTATGACACTGCCAAGGCCAAATTAACTGAGCATTTCAAACCAAGGCAAAATACTGCTATGGAAATTATGCATTTCAGGAGAGCAAAACAACTCTCTAATGAAACTGTTGATCAATACCATACACGTCTGCAGGGTTTAGCAGCCCATTGTGAGTTTGCTGATGTTGACAAAGAAATCAAACAGCAAATAATTGAAACATGCACATCTACACGTCTTCGTCGAAGAGCTCTAGAACTTGTTGATGATGAAAGTTCTCTTACCAAGATACTGGATATGGCTCGTCGAATGGAAGATGCTGCACGTGATGCTCGTGTCATGGAGTGCAGTGCCAACAACGGTTCTGCCACTGTTACTAACAGTCAAGAAGTATGTAAGGTTCAGGGAGTACACCATGATCGTAGAAGATATCATGCCAAACCTAACATTAAATTGAGCCGAGAACCACATCACAACTGGAGTCATGGAACAAGACTCAAGCAGTCACAACGACTCACATCAGAGGTTGTCAATAATAAATGTTACAATTGTGGAGGAGACTACCCACACCAAGATAATGTTTGTCCTGCACAAGGTAAGAAGTGCTATGAGTGTAGAAAACTAAATCATTTTGGTGCTATGTGTCGTTCCGCACTAAAGAAACCACAATCAATAAATAAAAGCAATGTACGAGGATCAAGTCATAGGAGTCGAGGTGGCAAACACAATATTGCACCTCAAATCAAGAATGTTAATAATATACAAGACAACATTTCATTACAACCAGTCTCAGATGACAGTGAATGTGATTACATTTGTGGAGTACAAGCAATCACAGAATGGAATGATCTTCCAAACACCCAGAGACTATAGTATACATTGCTGGCATTTGTCTCAAAATTCTATTGACACTGGATCAAACATTGACACCATTGCTGAGTGCCACTATGAAAAATTTAAAAAACAGTTACCAAAGCTTGAAAAATACAATGGCAAAGCCACTGCCTATGCTTCAAAGGTAGCCTTACCAGTGATTGGAACTTTCACTGCAGAGATTAAGTCAAAGAATGCAATGCTCATTACTACATTCCATGTTGTTAGGAATGCAAAGGAGTCTTTACTCAGTTACAAGACTTCAACCAAATTGGGGCTACTTCAGCTTTCTAATGCTGTAGCAGTGGAATCTGCAAACAATGTTGATGCTATTGTTGCTGAATTTTCTGATCGGTTTAAATCCATAGGTTGTTATACTGATAGCAAGGTACATCTGCATATCAACCCAGATGTAATTCCAGTTGCCCAACCACATCGCCGACAACCATTCCATACTCGCAAGAAAGTCGATGCCGAACTGGATAGGCTGATAGAACTAGATATCATTGAACCGGTAACAGGCCCAACACCATGGGTAAGCCCAATTGTCACTCCACCAAAGCCGAAGAATCCAGATGAGATACGCATTTGTGTAGACATGCGTGTTCCCAACAAGGCAATAATGCGTGAACGCCATCCTACACCCACTGTAGATGATATGATCTACCGCTTGAATGGTGCAACTGTATTCAGCAAGTTAGATTTAAACAAGGGCTATCATCAGCTTGAACTTGATGATGAGAGTCGATTCATCACAACGTTTACGACACATCGAGGTCTGTATAGGTACAAGCGCCTGAGTTTTGGTATTAACAGTGCTGCTGAAGTATTCCAGCACATCATCAGCCAGGTATTGCAAGATATACCTAATGCTGACAACATGTCTGATGACATCATTGTTTATGGCCGTACCCAAGCTGAACACGACAAAGCTCTTCGTGCAACATTGCAACGCTTACGAGAAAAGAATTTGACGCTAAGCCGAGCAAAGTGTGAGTTCAATCAACATAAAATTGAATTCTTTGGACATGTACTTAGTGACAAAGGTCTGTCTCCAGATCCTAAGAAAGTTGCAGATATCAAGAATGCTGCACCTCCTTCAACATCCACTGAAGTACATAGTTTCTGGGAATGGCAAACTACTGTTCTCGCTTCATTCCAGATTTTGCTACCATTACGAAGCCTCTACGTGAGCTCCTGAAGAAAAATGCATCATGGTACTGGAGCGATGTCGAGCAAAATGCATTTGATGCTGTGAAAGATGCACTAGTAGAAAATGCGACTGCTGCATACTTTGATCCATCAATGGACACTGAGTTAACGGTGGATGCTAGTCCTGTTGGTTTAGGTGCTGTGTTAGCCCAACACAAACCTGGTCAACCAGATTCAAGAGTAGTAATTGCCTATGCCAGCCGTTCTCTCACAGATGTTGAGCAACGATACAGTCAGACAGAGAGAAGCTCTTGCTCTTGTATGGGGCTGTGAACACTTCAATGTGTATCTGCTTGGTGCACCCTTTACCACGATAGTCACTGACCACAAACCGTTGGAGACCATCTTCAATAATCCAAAGTCCAAACCACCAGCTCGCATTGAGAGATGGGCTTCGTCTGCAACCATACAACTTTACGGTGAAATACAAGCCAGGTGCAGGCAATCCCGCTGATTACATCAGTCGACATCCTGCCAACAGTTTCACCATCACCAAGCATCAGCAAGTTGCCGAGGAATATGTACACTCTGTAACCTGTGATGCAGTCCCTAAGGCTCTCACTCTTGATGAAATCCGTACTGCAACCCTAGAGGACCCAACTCTGCAAGCAACAGTGGATGCATTGACTAAGAAAAAGTTTCCACGCATCCCACCCTCAGGAGTTGACCAAGATGCATTCAAAGCACTTGAACGCATCCAGACAGAATTAAGTGTTACGCAACAACGCGACACCGTGCTGCGAGGTACTCGTATCGTCATTCCAGCTGTTCTCCAGCAACGTGCTCTGAAGCTTGCACATCAAGGACACCAAGGTCTTGTAAGGACCAAACAGCTGCTACGAGAAAAGGTGTGGTTTCCTGGCATTGATCGTCAAGCTAAGGACATGCATGATGCCTGTGTCCCTTGCCAAGCTGCAGTGGATACTTCAAGACCAACACCTCTACAACCTTCACCACTACCTGCTGCACCATGGATGGAAGTATCGATGGACTTCTGTGGACCGCTACCAACTGGAGAGTACTTGATGGTAGTCATTGATGATCACTCACGTTATCCAGAAGTAGAAATCATCACTTCCACATCTGCAAAGGCTGTCATCCCGAAACTCGACAAGATCTTTTCAAACTTTGGCATTCCTGAAGTTGTCAAGACGGACAATGGACCGCCATTTAATGGACAAGACTTTGTCAACTTTGCTGAGCATATTGGATTCAAACACCGCCGTGTGATGCCACTACATCCTCAAGCAAATGGAGAAGTAGAGAGATTCATGCAACCTCTCATGAAAGCTGTACGCTGTGCTCATGCCGAAGGACGATCCTGGAACAAGCTATGTATGCTTTTCTCAGGAACTACCGTGCAACACCGCATGGAACACTGGGCAAGTCGCCTGGCGAACTTTTATTTGGACGTCCTATGAGAATCGCACTACCTGTCATGCCAGCCAAGGTAACGGATAAACGTCTCGCTCAGAAGGATGCACTAGCCAAGGGCAAAATGAAAATTGCTCATGATCAACGTGCAAAGGAACAATTCATAAAGGTTGGAGATACTGTTCTCGTTAAAAAGAAAAAAGAGGGAAAGTTAGATATGCCGTATGATACAAAACCATATAAAGTGATTAGTGTAAAAGGAACTATGGTAACAGCGAGTAATAGAGATCATAGTATAACACGTATATGGCTTATTTCAAAGTGATTCAAATAGTGTAGAAAATGATGAAGTGCAAAGTCGTGCAAAAGAAAAAGAAAAAATGAGTTATAACTCGATAAACAATTCATCGAGGGATTTTTGTATTAAGGACTCTCGTCCAAAACGTCATGTTAAACGCCCTACACGATATGATGATTAATTGTGTTCCTATGTAATGCAAAGTATTTACTTGTTATGCTGAACTAAATTTAATATTGTTTGAATAATGCAGATCTCTCATTCAATATTTTGTAACTTTGTATTACAGTTTCTTTCATGTTTGTTTAACATTGCATATGTATTTTTAACATTGAAATCCTTTGTGGTAAAGATTGTTTAAATTCTTTGTGTGTTTAATTAATGTTAAATGTATGCAATATCTCTTGATATGTTAATAACTTACTTTGTGTCAATAACTTTGCTTTGTGCTACAAGCATGGTAGACATCCTGTATTCATTCTTTTTAAAGAAAAGGAGGGATGTCATGTTCACAGAAAATGGTACCATCCGTTTTCTATGTGCGGCGGCTGGACGCCAGGAGAGAAGGTAAACAAAGCACAGGACGCCTGCCAAGTGGGAGCCATAGTCATGTAATCGTTTATTTTATTAAAGTCAGTAACCAGGAATGACTTTACATCAACCTTACTACCAAGACTATCTCAGCTATACACAGACCCACACATG
>WNGS01069712.1:0-16828 GCA_020271785.1 Procambarus virginalis | reverse complement strand
CGGGAGCTACTACTGAACTATCAAGTTCACATCCGTGTACTATCCACTTCCCAATCAATGTCAACCTTGATATCTAAGGAACACTCCTAATGTTTATTGCATGTATCTAAAATATATATAAAAAAATTTCTTATAACTATATCACAGGTTTCATCTGACTGTACAGCCAAGTGTCCGCACTCACTAGAAGAGTGTCAATGTTTATATTGGTCCGCCTCTCCTGTGTTCAAACATTCTGAAAAAATAGCACACAACATAATTTTCCATAACCGTTTGTTCTGGGCTTAAACAATTACACAGGGGCTTCGATTTTAATCACTGACCAATTTATAGAGTAAAATTTTCATATATCATTATACCAGAATAATTATTTTAAATCTGTTTTTCCACATTTATAAAGTATTTTGATTCTAAATCAGTTTTTCAACATTTAAACAAAAGTGTCCAGATAGTCTTTACACAGATGTTCAGAGCCAACTTTGTTTTTTGTATCAATTGTTCATATTGAGTAATCGAGAAAAAAAATCGATGCTGCTGGACGCTGAATGTAGTCACTGATGATGTCGATCGATGTCGATCTTGCTTCTTCCCATGTGTAGACATCAATACCTGGTCCTCTTGTACTCCCATCCGGTAGTCTTGAATGACAACAGAGTGTAGTAGAGCTGAGTGCCAAGTGACAGCTGTAGAATACTGTTACTTCGGCCATTGATCTTGCTCCCGACAGTCCACACGCCTTCATATCAATCACAGTTTACACGGCAGTCTTGATGTTAAACTTTACGTCGCAGATGGCCACAGCAGAGCAGGACTGGATGTACCAACGGTGTCTCGTGACAGGAGTGGTGTCAGAGGGTCGTAGAGGCGGGTTGCTTGTTTGCAGAACAGGTGAATCTTGTCTTCCATCATTGCTCACGTCATCTCAGGCGTTTCTTGATGTCACCAGGTTACTAGGCCGTAAACATCAACTGTGTATACCCTCGTACCGCCGACTTTAGGCCAAAGGAGGCAATTTTGCGACCTTTTATTGGCGAGTCCCGGAACTCTGTAGGGAAACCGTACCTCCCACCTGTGACTGCCTTAGTTCCGCGTTCCTGTTGCTTCAGATGACGTAATCATTAATCTTCCGGCGAAACTCTTGAGTACTGGTACGTGCTTTCCATTTTCTTGACCTCTTCTCCAACACTGCTGGAATGGCTGCAGTCTTGATGACGCAGCAGGTGGGTAGTGGTGATCTCGAGACAGCTACCCCCGCGTTGTATGGCACCTCCGGTGACTGCAAAATGTGGACAGCTTGCTGGACCCTGACAACCTCGTTTTGTGACGTGAGGCGTCGGCCGGGTGACTCTTGGATAGTCACTCATCCCCAAAGTAACTGATGTATGGGTTACTGGGTCTGGTGGGGGGAGGGCTTTGTGTAACGTGCCTCCCCCCCTCGGTCTTTACAGACAAGGGTTCACGTGTGGCTGGAACAACTGGGTCGGTGTACCAATCAGACCTGGGAACAGACAGGCACAACACAGCGGAAGCATAGATATACTCTGGGTTTGGTGGAGGTGGAACCCCAGAGCACGGTAAAAGCTGCTACCCGAGTTAAGTATAGAGATAGTTCACCTCATTGCCTCTACAGGGAAGTCTAATGAATACTAAATTATCCTAACCAAGGAAGTTACTTTACAGTACAGCGCGAGATCTCGTCACCATAGGGTGGCGAGACTGCACCTGACTGCACCAGATGAGCTGCAGAATTGATGATGAAAATGATGAATTTTGCAGTTTGTGTGGGAGAACTGCAACGTTTGTGTGGTAGAACTGCAAAGTTTTGTGTGGGAGAAGTTAGTGAAGGAACTTTGTACCAGAGGAGTGTATGCTGAACTCCAAGTGTGAGCCGAAACTCATAGTGGGAGCTAAACTGCAAGATGGAGTAGGACTTCCAGTGAGGAGTGGAACTCCATGGATATAGTGAATCTTCAAGGAGAATAGTCCACAGATAGAACACAAATACACGTATTTTGTGTGAAGCCAGTGGAGGAGGTTCACTGACATTCAAGGAGGACATCATGTGCAGCTGATTGGAGGAACTGCAGGAGTACCTTACGTGCTATTTTGAGGACCCAGATTAATGATTGTAGTAGGAGGATCTCGAGTAATGGAACAGAGGATCTTATGGAAACGTTGATATTTAATGGAGTGCCTGTTTACGTTTTGGCATGAAAGGCGCAGTGCAAGGTGAGAGATTGATGCTTTTTTGTAGTGTAGGAAATATGTGAATATTTTAAGTGCCATGTATTGCAGCCTAATGCAGTGAAGGATGCAGAAGGTTGTAAGCTGACGTTTAAGCAGCAGCCTGATACAGTTATAGGTTGGATACATAATGCGATATTAGAGCGTTATTAGTTGGTAGCAGCCTAAGAGGTTGCATTGTTTTATAACTATTCCCGTATCCTGCAGGGAGCCGGTCGGCCGAGCGGACAGCACGCTGGACTTGTCATCCTGTGGTCCTGGGTTCGATCCCAGACGCCGGCGAGAAACAATGGGTAGCGTTTCTTTCACCCTATGCCCCTGTTACCTAGCAGTAAAATAGGTGCCTGGGTGTTAGTCAGCTGTCACGGGCTGCTTCCTGGTGGTGGAGGCCTGATCGAGGACCGGGCCGCGGGGACACTAAAAAGCCCCGAAATCATCTCAAGGTAACCTCAAGATAAGAGTATGTATGTATATTGTGTATGTTCTTATGTATTCAATGTTATATTTGTTAGCTGGATTTGCTCATGTTTTGATGCAGCTTCCTGGCTAGTGAGAGAGAGAGAGAGACACACACACGGCTATAATTTGGGTGTTTGTGGACGATAACTCATAAAGGGGTATTCAAGAAGTCATCTCTGAATACGGAGTGTGTGGGGAGTCATGGTGACTTGATTTGGGTGCGTACTCATGACAACTAGTCAGTGTGAGTCGTACCCTTGAATAAGGGTGACGCTGATGATCCCCTCTCCCAGAACCAGACCCTTACCAGGGTGATCTCCTAAATAACTGCAAGGACTCCAGTGTCCATTGCTGGTCGACTGACGGCAGCAGATGTGTGCCTTCTGTTTAGTCGGCTGCTGAGCCGACCAAACAGGTCGGCTGTTTGTTCTGCCAGGAGGTGGTTGGGGAGGGGGGTCTCTGTTCGACGGTAAGCTAGTATCAGGATGGTTCCAATAAGCAAAGATTCATTATAATCCCCCTCCCCCGCCCCTCTGATAGTACTTTATATACTTGTGAGAACACGTAGGCAGAGTATTGTTGCTTAGGTTGTGTATATTATACTTGTCTTATTGTTTAATGGTGTATTAGAGCTTGACCAAGAAAGTTCTAGAATCCTCCCTTAACCCATCCTTCCCCTTGCATACTGGTCAAGTCACTGATGTCATGTCTCGTAGATATGAACTGTTGTTGGAGCGTTGAATATATAAATAGATTATCACTTGTGTGTGACAGAATGCTTTGTTACTTTATTGGGAAAAGTATTGTACTATACTGTATTATTTATATGAATGTTTTAAGATTTATTGCTTGAAAATGTCATGTGCTGAGAAACAGATATTTGAAAGAGTAGTGACAGGTATGTAACAGGGTTGGATAAAATGTCTTCCACGCTCTCCCAGCCGTCGCGAGCTCACTGCTCGGCTGGTAATACATAAGAGAGGTTGTGCTGCGTCGTGCTCTCATTTGTGTGGGTTTTGTTGGGTCCTATGCCCTTGTAACATTACACACAGAAATCACAATTGCGTGATGCATCAAATGACCAAATCCTCAAGGGCCGTGAAGAGGATTCGAACCTGCGTCCGAGAGCATCCCAGACGCTGCCTTAATCGACTGAGCTACGACATGGTCAAAAGAAGTTGAAACCGAAGTTCTACTGAACTTACTGGATCCTGCAGCCTCTCCGAGGCACAAACCTCTCAGTCGATTATGGCAGCGTCTGGGATGCTCTCGGACGCAGGAAGACATCAGCCTGAGGGCGATTGTCTAGAGGCATAAGCTCGGAGTTAGGATCCCTGGGACATCAGCCTGGAGGCAAAAATCTGGAGGCATCAATCCACAGTCAATTGTTCCGCGTCATCAGCCTAAAGGCCATCATTTGCCCCAGACCCATCAGCCCAAAGGCATCAAGCTGGATGCGCCAGCCCAGAACTACCAGCAGTGAAGTTCAAGCCCTGAATCATTAGCCCACAGGTGTCTGCTTGAAGGCATCAAGCCTGGAGCATCTGCCAAAAGGAATCAACCAAGAGGTATCAGCTTAGAATAATCAACTCTGAAGTGTCAGCACGTAGGCGGATGGACTGTGGATGACAGCCTATATGCATCACCTCGCAGGTCAGATACGTCAGCCAAGAATTGCCACTCCATAGAAATTAATCAAGAAGCGTCCACCCGTAAGTATCAGCAAGAACCGGGAGGCACCAGCCTGGAGGCATCAGTCTGGAGGCATCAGCCCGGAGGCCTCAGCCCGGAGTGCTCAACCCGGAGGCCTCAGCCCGGAAGCCTTAGCCTGAAAACATCAATCCGGAGGCCTCAGCCCGGAGGCCTTAGCCGGAAAACATCAATCCGGAGGCCTAAGCCTGGAGGCATCAGCCCAGAGTCATCAGCCCGGAGGCCTCAGCTCAGAGGACTCAGGCCGGAGGCATCAGTCAGGAGGCATCAGCCCGGAGGCATCAACCCGGAGGCCTCAGCCCGGAGGCCTCAGCCCGGAGGCCTCAGACCGGAGGCCTCAGCCTGGAGGCCTGAGCATGGAGGCCTTAGCCCGGAGGCCTCAGCCCAGAGGCCTCAGCCTGGAGGCATCAGTCCGGAAGCCTAAGCGCAGAGGCCACAGCCTGGAGGCATCAGCCAAGAGGCATCAGCCCGGAGGTCTCAGCCTGGAGGCCTCAGCCTGGAGGCCTGAGCATGGAGGCCTCAGCCCAGAGGCTTCAACCTGGAGGCCTCAGCCCAGAGGTCTCAGCCTGGAGGCATCAGTCCGGAGGCCTAAGCGCAGAGGCCACAGCCTGGAGGCATCAGCCAAGAGGCATCAGCCCGGAGGTCTCAGTCTGGAGGCCTCAGCCTGGAGGCCTGAGCATGGAGGCCTCAGCCCAGAGGCTTCAGCCTGGAGGCATCAGCGCGGAGGCCTCAGCGCAGAGGCCACAGATTGGAGGCATCAGCCCAGAGGCATCAGCAGAGAGGACTCAGCCCAGAGGCATCAGCCCAGAGGCATCAACCTAGGAGCATCAGCCTGGAGGCATCAGCCCAGAGGCCACAGCCTGGAGGCATCAGCCCAGAGCCCACAGCCTGGAAGCCTCAGCCCAGAGCACACAGCCTGGAGACATCAGCCTGGAGACCTCAGTCCGTAGGCCTCAGCCCGGAGGCCTCAGCCCAGAGGCATCAGCCTGCAGGCCTTAACCTAGAGGCATCAATGCGGAGACATCTGCCCGGAGGCATCAGCCCGGAGGCATCAGCCCAGAGGCATCAGCCTGGAGGCATCAGCCTGGAGGCATCAGCCCGGAGGCATCAGCCCAGAGGCATCAGCCTGGAGGCATCAGCCTGGAGGCATCAGCCCGGAGCATCATCTTGGAGGCATCAGCCCGGAGGCCTCAGCCTGGAGACCTCAGCCCAGAGGCATCAGCTTGGAGGCATCAGCCCGGAGGCCACAGCCCGGAGGCCTCAGCCCGGAGGCATCAGCCTGGAGGCTTCAGCCGGGAGGCATTAGCCCGGATGCCTCAGCCTGGAGGCATCAGCTCGGAGGCCACAGCCTGGAGGCTTCAGCCCAGAGGCATCAGCCTGAAGGCCTCAGCCCGGAGGCATCAGCCCGAAGGCCTCAGCCCGGAAGCATCAGCCCGGAGGCCTCAGCCCGAAGGCCTCAGCCCGGAGGCCTCTGCCCAGAGGCCTCAGCCCAGAGGCCTCAGCCCGGAGGCCTTAGCCCCGAAGCATCAGCCCAGAGGCCTCAGCCCGGAGGCATTAACCCGGAGGCCTCAGCCCGGAGGCATCAGCCCGATGGCCTCAGCCGGAGGCCTCAGCCCGGAGGCCTCAGCCCGGAGGCATCAGCCCGGAGGCCTCAGCCCGGAGGCATCAGCCCGAAGGCCTCGGCCCAAAGGCCTCAGCCCGGAGGCATCAGCCCAGAGGCCTTAGCTCGGAGGCCTCAGCCCGAAGGCCTCAGCCCGGTGGCTGATGCATGGAGGCATCAGCCCGGATGCATCAGCCCTGAGGCCTCAGCCGGAGGCCTCAGACGGAGGCCTCAGACGGAGGCCTCAGCCCGGAGGCTTCAGCCCAGAGGCCTCAGCCCGGAGACCTCAGCCTGGAGGCATCAGCCAGGAGGCCTCATCCCGGAGGCCTCAGCCCGGAGAGCTCAGCCAAAGGCTTCAGCCCGGAGGCCTCAGCTCAGAGGACTCAGTCCGGAGGCATCAGAACAGAGGCATAAGCCCGGAGGCCTCAGCTGAGAGGACTCAGTCCGGAGGCATCAGCCCAGAGGCATAAGCCCGGAGGCCTCAGCCCGGAGGCCTGAGCCTGGAGGCCTGAGCCTGGAGGCCTGAGCCTGGAGGCCTGAGCCCGGAGGCCTCAGCCTAAAGGCATCAGCCCAGAGGCATCAGCCTTGAGGCCTCAGCCCAGAGGCCTCAGCCTGGAGGCATCAGCCCAGAGGCATCAGCCCGGAGGTCTCAGGCCAGAGGCATCAGCCCAGAGGCATCAACCTGGAGGCATCAGCCTGGAGGCATCAGCCCAGAGGCCACAACCTTGAGGCCTCAGCCTGGAAGCCTCAGCCCGGAGGCCTCAGCACAGAGGCATCAGCCCAGAGGCATCAACCCTGAGGCATCAGCCCGGAGCCATCAGCCTGGAGGCCTCAGCCCAGAGGCATCAGCTCGGAGGCCTCAGCACAGAGGCATCAGCCCAGAGGCATCAACCCGGATTCATCAGCCCGGAGGCATCAGACCGGAGGCATCAGCCTGGAGGCATCAGCCCCGAGGCGTCAGCCTGGAGGCCTCAGCCCAGAGCAATCAGCCTGGATGCATCAGCCTCGAGGCATCAGCCTGGAGGTATCATCCCGGAGGCCTCAGCCCGGAGGCATCAGCTCGGAGGCCTCAACCCAGAGGCATCAGCCCGGAGGCCTCAGCCCAGAGGCCTCAGCCCGGAGGCCTCAGCTGAGAGGACTCAGTCCGGAGGCATAAGCCCGGAGGCCTGAGCCTGGAGGCCTCAGCCTGGAGGCATAAGCCCGGAGGCCTGAGCCTGGAGGCCTCAGCCTGGAGGCCTGAGCCAGGAGGCCTGAGCCTGGAGTCCTCAGCCTGGAGGCCTGAGCCCGGAGGCCTCAGCCCGGAGGCTTCAGCCCAGAGGCATCAGCCCGGAGGCCTCAGCGCAGAGGCATCAACCCAGAGGCATCAGCCCGGAGGCATCAGCCCGGAGGCATCAGCCAGGAGGCATCAGCCTGGAGACATCAGCCCGAAGGCCTCAGCCTGGAGGCCTCAGCCCAGAGGCATCAGCCTGGAGGCATCAGCCCGGAGGCATTATCCCAGAGGCATCATCCCGGAGGCCTCAGCCTGGAGGCATCTGCCCGGAGGCCTCAGCCTGGAGGCCTCAGCCTGGAGGCATCAGCCCAGAGGCGTCAGCCCGAACTCCTCATCCCGGATGCATCAGCCTGGAGGCATCAGCCTAGAGGCCTTAGCTCTGAGGCATCTGCCCAGAGGCCTCAGCCCAGAGGCCTCAGCCCGGAGGCATCAGCCCGGAGGCATCAGCTCAGAGGTATCAGCCCGGCGGCCTCAGCCCGGAGGCCTCAGTCCGGAGGCCTCAGCCCAGAGCGCTCAGCCCCGAGGCCTCAGCCCGGAGGCCTCGAGGCCTCAGCCTGGAGGCCTTAGCCCAGAGGCATCAGCCCAGAGGCCTCAGCCCGGAGGCATCAGCCCGGAGGCCTCGAGGCCTCAGCCTGGAGGCCTTAGCCCAGAGGCATCAGCCCAGAGGCCTCAGCCCGGAGGCATCAGCCCGGAGGCCTCAGCCCAGAGGCATCATCCTGAAGGCCTCAGCCCAGAGGCCTCAGCCCGGAGGCCTCAGCCCAAGGCCTCAGCCCGGAGGCAGCAGCCCGAACGCCTCAGCCCGGAGGCCTCAGCCTGGAGGCATCATCCAAGAGGCATCAGCCCTGAGGCCTCAGGCAGAGGCCTCAGCCGGAGGCTTCAGCCCAGAGGCTTTTGCCCAGAGGCCTCAGCCCAGAGGCCTCAGGCTGGAGGCCTTATCCCAGAGGCATCAGCCTGGAGGCATCAGCCCTGCAGCATCATTCCGTAGGCATCATCCCGGAGGCCTCAGCCCGGAGGCATCAGCCCGGAGGCCTCAGCCTGGAGGCATCAGCCTGGAGGCCTCAGCCCGGAGGCATCAACCCAGAGGCCTCAGCCCATATGAGTCAGCCTGGAGGCCTCAGCCTGGAGGCATCATCCCAGAGGACTCGGTCCGGAAGCATCAGCCAGAGGCATCAGGCAGGAGGCCTCAGCCCGGAGGCCTCATCCCGGAGGCATCAGCCCTGAGGCCTCAGCCAGAGTCCTCAGCCGGATGCTTCAACCCAGAGGCCTCAGCCCGGAGGCCTCAGCTCAGAGGACTCAGTCTGGAGGCATCAACCCAGAGGCCTCAGCCTGGAGACCTCAGCCCGGAGGCATCATTCCAGAGGACTCAGTCCGGAAGCATCAGCCCTGAGGCATCAGGCAGGAGGCCTCAGCTTGGAGGCCTCAGCCGGAGTGCTAAGCCCGGAGGCCTCAGCCCGGAGGCATCAGCCTGGAGGCCTCAGCCCAGAGGCCTCAGCCTGGAGACATCAGCCCAGAGGCATCAGCCCAGAGGCCTCAGCCGAGAGGCCTCAGCCTGGAAGCATCAGCCCAGAGGCCTCAGCCCAGAGGCATCAGCCCAGAGACATCAGCCCGCTCAGGAAACAATTTTAAGTTTCCACGATGTTGCTGGAAAGTGTTAGAAAGGATGGGAAACGTTTGTTTTCACGAATTAGATACGTTATTTTGTGTGGAATTAAATAGGTTTTCAAAAACTTATAACCAAAACCTACATTCCTAATTCTAATTTGAAACTTTGTGACACCTTTTGTTCCATAATTTGAAACTTTGTGACACGTTTTATAAAGTGTTTAAAGTTAAAATGATAAAATATGAATAAAATAGGAAATGTAAAAATATAAAAATGTTATTTAACATTTAGTAAAATAAAAAAGGATCATAATAAAGGTTGGTTCATCATTTTTATTCATTTTTCATTTGTAGTAGCGTGGTGTAGTGGCCTGGTGTAGTCACGTGGGGTAGTTGCATGCTGTAGTAGCCTGATGTAGTAGCGTGGTGTAGTGGGGGGAAGAGGGGAGGGGTATGAAAGGGGGATGAGGAGGAGGGGAAGAGGGGAGGGGAAAGAGAAGGGAGATGAGGAGAAAGGGGAAGCGGGAGGGGTAAGAGAAGGGTGATGAGGATGAAGGGAAGAGGACAGGTAAGAGAAGGGGGATAAGGAGGAAGGGGAAGAGGGAAGGGGTAAGAGAAGGGCGATGAGGAGGAAAGGGAAGAGCAGGGGGATGAGGGGAGGGGTAACAGAAGGGCGATGAGGAGGAATGGGAAGAGGAGGGGAAAGAGGGGAGGGGTAAGAGAAATGGGATGAGAAGTGAGACGGTGTTGCCGCCCCCCCCCCCCCCCTTATATTTCTCTCACGCCAGCTGTAAGAGTCATATCTACTTTACTCAAACGTTCCGTACATTCCAGAGAACAATTTGACATATGTTGGAGAGTGAGGTGTTCTCGCGTTGGCAAGAAATTAGCCAAAGAAGAGTGTTTTAGCCAGTGGTTTAGGCCCTTTAGGACGCCAAGATGGCGCTGGCCCTACCTTTTTCCGCCAAGACGTTGTGACGTCAGTGACACCAGATTGGTCAAGAACGGTGACATGGCACAGGGAGCCAATGAGAAACGCCCCTGGCAAGTATGACGTCACGAGTGCAGGGGTCCAGACGCGCGTCCCGTGGCACCAAGGAGGTTAGACACGACACGTCGAGGAGGTCGGATGTGCGATTGGGAGTTCAGTCTGTCTGACAGTATTCGCCCCACTCCGGTGAATTTACGCATCACCTGTAGTCTGCAAGTACCCTGTGAGGCCTTCNAAAACAAACCACAGTACAGGAACACTGGTACAAACAACATATATAGTCCAACATGGAAACAGGAGAAGTGACATAATTTTAACACCAATCAAAATAACCAAAGAAAACTGAAAAAATAACGTTCAAACAAAAGAATTGAATAAAAACATAAAAATACACAGAAACATTACAGCCGACACCAGCGATACATAAGTGAAGGCACCAAAGCAAAAAGACCCACAGTACACCGGCACAACATAAAGTGCCCAGTGTACTGTGGGCACCGCCAGAACATTAGTATAAGCAAGCAAACACAGTACAAGGTAACTCACCCCAAAACAAAATAAACAATACGAGCACAAGAAGTGTAATAAGTCCAGGCAACAATGCAAAATTTCATATAACAAACACACACACAAGCAAACAGCACCACACACATGAACAGGCAAACCAACACACCACAAATCCACAAAAACACACAGGAACCTGACCACCACACCTGACAGAGAGGCCAACCACCCGCCTGTCGCACTTGGTAACGCATCCGCCCTCCGGAAGGCTGAGGGCATTTCATAAACTCCAGAATCTCCTTATCGTAGAAATGCCTCACGGACTCCACCCAAACAGGAAGCAGAGGCATGGGGGACGGCTCCACAGGTATCCCCGAGACGGGGAACTCCACGGCGTCCTCTCGCCCGGAACCCTTTTTGAGCACCAAAACCAAATACCTGGAAGGCACCTCAGGCTTAACAACCTCCCACTCCGAGTAACTCATGCACTGGAGCACGGGAGAGAGGAGGGTGGACACAGGAGCCACCATGGAGGCCTACACACCATTAATCACTACTGCAGCTCTGCCACCACCACAGTAACATCAGGCACATCAAGGGCCCCAGGCATCCCACCATCCTAGCCGGCACCAGATACTGGACCAGCATACTCCTTCATGTCCTCCCAGTTTGGACCCCTAAGGGGCGAAGCACCAGAAGAACGTCGCAAGCATTTAGAGTCTAGCCGCATGTCATCCGAGTTGTCCACAACCTCGACAGCTGATGCAACTCAGGTACAGGGCAGCCACTCCCTAGCACGCAAACCACGGGCATGCAAGACCGCGGCGATAGCAACGACCGGAGGCACCGGTCCATGTACCACAAACGGTCGCGCCACCCAACGTTCCACCAGGACGGTAGGTGCCTGACACAGCACCACACAGCGAACCACCAGTCCCCGAAACCACAGGAGAAACCGCCTCAATGGTCGGAGTGGGAGGGTGGCGGGGAGGTTCCAAACGCCCCACCCTTTCCACTCCTGCAACACTCCCAGAGACTGCAGAAGCCGTAGACCCCAATAACATAACATCCTTCACACAAGAAGGAAGCTGCAGGAATGGTCGAACAAATGGCTGTTAGAGTTTAACCCAAGCAAATGTAATGTAATGAAGATAGGGGTAGGAAGCAGGAGACCAGATACAAGGTATCATTTGGGAGATGAAATACTTCAAGAGTCAGAGAGAGAGAAAGACCTGGGGGTTGATATCACGCCAGACCTGTCCCCTGAAGCTCATATCAAGAGGATAACATCAGCAGCATATGCCAGGTTGGCTAACATAAGAACGGCCTTTAGAAACTGGCAGCGGAGTGCGTAACCCAACACGGACATCGACGACGGTACACTACACTTCAGCGACATCGTCAATGTGCGGGAGCCGTCAAGCATACCAACACAGTGCCCGGCAACGACCTTGTTCCAACGAACACTTAACACTGTCCCAAATTGTTCAAAACAGGAGGTCAAGAAGTCGTCCTGAAATTCGAAGGGGGCACCAAGCACCGCCACAGACGTCAAGGTGACACTAAGTTTTACTACCTTAACAGAACCAGCAGTATGAGGGAGAGGGTAAACACGCCGCTCACACCGCTCGAGAAACGCCTGAAAGGCAGCCTGGAGGCGGAACTTGACCACAGCACGGTTACCCTGAAGCAGCTGGATGTCCACCAGGTCCGACAGCTGCACATGAAGCACGTCCACCAGGGCGTCACCACCAACGAATGGTCCACCGGCACCGTAAATGCTAGACCAGCCGACAATGTCCTCTTCACTGGAGGGCGAGAAGTCCCCATGGCTAAGTCAAACGTCACCCTGTCAGTGGCAAACCTTCACCAGCAGGGCAAACCAGCAATCACCCAACGTAAACACGAGCCAGGAGCGGAGAGACCTCAGGAACGTCCGAATAGCCGGTGGTCACCACCGCAACTCCACTTTTCGACAGCAATGTGAAGTATATAAACCAGTGAGTGATGGTTTAATCAATGAGACTCGTCGTTACAAAGCGCCTATTCATTCATAATCTAATACATTACTACAACATAAAACGTGGCTTTGCCATTCTGCACTTTCCAAGAACCTAGGGGGAAAAGGAATACTTTTCCTTGACTTTACATATTAATATAAGTCATCTGACATGTGAGTGAACGGCTGATTATTTGTTCTTGACTCGATTTCTGTGACTACTGATTGGAGCTCCATAAGGCCTATCTTTTCTAAATTTAGAATTTTTCTGTCCTCTCTTCACTGTACCTAACATTCTTTCATAAAACCTTTATGCTCCGGATTTCTAGGTGGGATGAATTTCCATTTTCACTGTCTTTGTTTCAGTTCATTAAAGACTATAGGATGTGAACAGCTTTCCCATAAACATGTCTCTCCAGCAACTAAAGAAATTCTAAGTGACTGAGCAGTCATATTAGGTGTTGCTATTAAATAAACTGTCCAAGTAGTTGCACAGGTAAATAAACAGATATACGCCTCTATCAGACGCCAATCTTGTGTACCTGTAAGAGTGATAGTCCCTGAGAAATGAACACCATGTGTCTCGAATAGAATCAAATGTACAACTTTCTTTTTAGGGAGTGGAGGTGGACCTTTGTATTATGACCCCACATACACCAGGTATAATTGGTGTATGATGTGATCATACCATAGTATAAAATAAAGCAGAATAGCCTAATATAATGTTTCTTGAAATATGATTATGTGTATCTATTATTGAATTTATGCATTACTGTGCATAGCATACTTTATGTATTGCCATGTACTATGTATACATTTATATGTCTGATGAATTATGCCAGTAATACATATGCATTATTACGATATATCCATTTCTTTGGTATAAATTGGAATAGCCTCTTAATTCACACTGATTGTACTTATTACTGTTATGACCAAATGTAGCCAGGGTGGATCGAGTCTACCCTTGTGAGAGTTATTTTGCTTTCCGAACCTGATGTGAGAGGTCAGAGGAAAGACGTATATCTATATAAATAAAAAAGGAAATGTTCGTTTGTTGAAAATCGCTAATCTCCGAAAGTTCTTCACCGATTGCTTTGAAATTTTCACACAACGTTCAATTTGCATCCGAGCAGGTTTATATATACAAACTATATGGATGTCGTGTCTGTGACTGAAAAAAAAACATGCTTTCTTTAAAAAGTTGTGTTTTTCCAAGTGTTTATCATATGAGGGAAATCTTCAAAACCTCTTTACCGATTGGTTTGAAATTTTGACACAACAGTGTATTCAAATAGGCGAGCGTTTTTATATACCTACTATATACATGCCTCACCTGTGACAGGAAAAAACATGCTTTTTTGAAAAAACAGCACCATCTGTATGCCGTAAGAGCAATACACGCTGTAATCTCCGAAAGTTCTTCACAGTTTGCTTTGAAATTTTGATACAACATTCCATTCGAATATGTGCGTGTTTTTATATACCTACTATTTAGATGCCAAATCTGTGACAGGTAAAAAAATGCATTTTTTTGAAAAAAAGCACCATCCGTTGCACATAAGAGCAACACACGATATACAAAATATGTTACGATTCTTTTTCAATGTTTCCTATTGCATTGATAAATAGAATTTTCTTAGATTTTGATTTATTTTCATTTTGATTTAATTATTTTGTGTGACGTTGCAGTTGAATTGAGCTGTGATATTTACCATACCGTTCATTTCGTGTGTATAGCGTATTTGTTTCTTTTTTCATTGTTTTTCATTTTGTTTTTTAACTGTTCTTATTTTTCAGTGCAATTGGTGGTGAAATTGAGCTGTGTCGATTGATCTGCGTTTGAATTGAAATATTTCGTTAGTATTTTTTGATGACCAGACCACACACTAGAAGTTGAAGGGACGACGACGTTTCGGTCCGTCCTGGACCATTCTCAAGTCGCTTGTGACTTGAGAATGGTCCAGGACGGACCGAAACGTCGTCGTCCCTTCAACTTCTAGTGTGTGGTCTGGTCAACATACTTCAGCCACGTTATTGTGACTCTTCGCCTGCAGTATTTTTTTGTTTTTGTTTTGAAAACAAGAAAATGGACAACAAGTTTATTTCACAGCTGCAAATGTGCAACAAACAACTATGAATCCACCGGCTACATCGTAAACTACTTTCTTCATGTTGTCAAAATGACGCGTTTGCGGTAACACTGCTGTATTCGGAAGTGCCTACGTATTACATATGGAATGCCAGTAGAATATCATTTGAACGACGCAAACGAAGAGAGCGAGTCGACGAACAACCTGGCATCTATATAAATAAAAATGGAAATGTTTGTTTGTCCTAATCACTAATCTTTAAAAGTTCTTCACTGATTTCCTTGAAATTTTCACACAACGTTCCATTCGCATCCGAGCAAATTTTTGTATACATGCTATATAGATGTCACATCTGTGACAGGAAAAAACATGCTTTCTTTGAAAAGCTGTGATATTCGAGTGTTTTTTGTGTGAGGGTAATCTTTGAAACCTCTTTACCAATTAGTTTGGAAATTTGACACAACATTGCATTCGAATATGCGAGTGTTTCTATATATCTACTATATACATGCCTCACCTGTGACAGGAAAAAAATACTATTTTGAAAAAACAGCACCATCTGTATGCCGTAAGAGCAATACACGCTGTAATCTCCGAAAGTTCTTCACAGTTTGCTTTGAAATTTTGATACAACATTCCATTCGAATATGTGCGTGTTTTTATATACCTACTATTTAGATGCCAAATCTGTGACAGGTAAAAAAATGCATTTTTTTGAAAAAAAGCACCATCCGTTGCACATAAGAGCAACACACGATATACAAAATATGTTACGATTCTTTTTCAATGTTTCCTATTGCATTGATAAATTGAATTTTCATAAATTTCGATTTATTTTCATTTTGATTTAATTATTTTGTGTGACGTTGCAGTTGAATTGAGCTGTGATATTTACCATACCATTCATTTCGTGGGTATAGCTTATTTGTTTCTTTTTTCATTGTTTTTCATTTTGTTTTTTTAACTGTTCTTATTTTTCAGAGCAATTGGTGGTGAAATTGAGCTGTGTCGATTGATCTGCGTTTGAATTGAAATATTTCGTTAGTATTTTTTTGATGACCAGACCACACACTAGAAGTTGAAGGGACGACGACGTTTCGGTCCGTCCTGGACCATTCTCAAGTCGCTTGTGACTTGAGAATGGTCCAGGACGGACCGAAACGTCGTCGTCCCTTCAACTTCTAGTGTGTGGTCTGGTCAACATACTTCAGCCACGTTATTGTGACTCTTCGCCTGCAGTATTTTTTTGTTTTTGTTTTGAAAACAAGAAAATGGACAACAAGTTTATTTCACAGCTGCAAATGTGCAACAAACAACTATGAATCCACCGGCTACATCGTAAACTACTTTCTTCATGTTGTCAAAATGACGCGTTTGCGGTAACACTGCTGTATTCGGAAGTGCCTACGTATTACATATGGAATGCCAGTAGAATATCATTTGAACGACGCAAACGAAGAGAGCGAGTCGACGAACAACCTGGCATCTATATAAATAAAAATGGAAATGTTTGTTTGTCCTAATCACTAATCTTTAAAAGTTCTTCACTGATTTCCTTGAAATTTTCACACGTTCCATTCGCATCCGAGCAAATTTTGTATACATGCTATATAGATGTCACATCTGTGACAGGAAAAAACATGCTTTCTTTGAAAAGCTGTGATATTCGAGTGTTTTTTGTGTGAGGGTAATCTTTGAAACCTCTTTACCAATTAGTTTGGAAATTGACACAACATTGCATTCGAATATGCGAGTGTTTCTATATATCTACTATATACATGCGTCACCTGTGACAGGAAAAAAATACTATTTTGAAAAAACAGCACCATCTGTATGCCGTAAGAGCAATACACGCTGTAATCTCCGAAAGTTCTTCACAGTTTGCTTTGAAATTTTGATACAACATTCCATTCGAATATGTGCGTGTTTTTATATACCTACTATTTAGATGCCAAATCTGTGACAGGTAAAAAAATGCATTTTTTTGAAAAAAAGCACCATCCGTTGCACATAAGAGCAACACACGATATACAAAATATGTTACGATTCTTTTTCAATGTTTCCTATTGCATTGATAAATTGAATTTTCATAAATTTCGATTTATTTTCATTTTGATTTAATTATTTGTGTGACGTTGCAGTTGAATTGAGCTGTGATATTTACCATACCATTCATTTCGTGGGTATAGCTTATTTGTTTCTTTTTCATTGTTTTTCATTTTTTTTTTTAACTGTTCTTATTTTTCAGAGCAATTGGTGGTGAAATTGAGCTGTGTCGATTGATCTGCGTTTGAATTGAAATATTTCGTTAGTATTTTTTTGATGACCAGACCACACACTAGAAGTTGAAGGGACG
>WNGS01069706.1:0-10005 GCA_020271785.1 Procambarus virginalis | reverse complement strand
CGACGAGATAGTCCATTATTCGTTCAAATCACACAAATCAATATGATTTCATTAGAATCAACTGAAATGTTCCAGATTTTCCGTGTATGTTACAGAAAGAAGATGTACTGCAAAAACAGCTCTAATGCGGCTGAAACGTCGAAATATGCAACAAAATCAGGGTTTCTCTCCTTGGATACGGATTGTCAGTTTATTGTTATTAATTCATTACTATGCGACAAATCTGACGTATACGCGTAATTAATTGGAAATTCACATAAATATATTATTTTCAATCAACCATTCGTACCTCGTTAAATTAGCGAGTAAGATATTGATTAGTAGGGAAACCCTGTTTTTATTGCATATTTCGACGTTTCAGCCGGATTAGAGCTGATGCGGAGGAGGTACGCATTAGAGCTGTTTTAGCTATAATGAGACAAGTTACCGTTGCCTCCTCCGCATCAGCTCTAATGCGGCTGAAACGTCGAAATATGCAATAAAACAGGGTTTCTCTCCTAATCAATATCTCAGTCGCTATTGTAACGTGGTACGAATGGTTGATTGAAAATAATGTATTTAATGTGAATTTGCAATTAATTACGCGTATACATCAGATTTGTCGCATATGTAATGAATTAATAACAATAAACTGGCAATCCTTAAAAACGTAGGGAAAACGACGAGATAGTCCATTATTCGTTCAAATCACACAAATCAATGTGTTTTCATTAGAATTAACTGAAATGTTACAGATTTTCCGTGTATGTTACAGAAAGAAGATTATGTATGCTACAGAAAGCTGCAAAAACAGCTCAAATGCGGCTGAAACGTCGAAACATGCAATAAAATCAGGGTTTCTCTCCTTGGATACGGATTGTCAGTTTATTGTTAATAATTCATTACATATGCGACAAATCTGATGTATACGCGTAATTAATTGCAAATTCACATTAAATACATTATTTTCAATCAACCATTCGTACCTCGTTTCAATAACAAGTAAGATATTGATTAGGAGAGAAACCTTTTTTTTATTGCATATTTCGACGTTTCAGCCGCATTAGAGCTGTTTTAGCTAAAATCAGATAAGTTACCGTTGCCTCCTCCGCATCAGCTCTAATGCGGCTGAAACGTCGAAATATGCAATAAAAACAGGGTTTCTCTGTGAGGAGATGTAGAATCTCCTCAGCTAGTTTTCCTAGTTTCTAGAATAGGCTAGTCGCTCTAGGGACTCTAGAAACTGAAGCTTTCAAATTTACATATACTTGTGGGGTGTCATATGAAAGCTTATGTTAAATGCTGGCAGTTAAAACTAATGAGAGGTCTGTGATTGCTCTGTAGAGAGAATTACAGCAAAATTTGCCTGTTCTGTGAAACAGAGAGGGTAGTATAACAAAAACCGTTAGAGGTGGAGGGGGGACAGTGGGGCGAACGCTGCCTCCCCCCCACCAAGGGAGACATTGAGACGTTGTGTTAGGCCTCACCCTCCTTGTGACGTCACGCCACGCCACAGGCGAGGGGCCCGTGTGATTGGTCTAAGCACCTCTACTCCTATGCCGAGTTTTGGCGCGAAAAGCTGTCATTGGAAGCGGCATCAGGACCAGTGCCGGCTTCCTGCTGATTGGTCAAGACAAGGTAGGGGGAGAAATATGGGCATGTGAGCCTCTCTAGCCGCCAAGAGAGTTTAGTTTGAATTGGGCAGCCAGGGTGTGAAGAAGTGTCTAGGTGCGGGGTGGCGGGCCTGCCACCCCCACCACCGTTATCGCTCCTGTCGTTCTGTTTACTCATATTGCATGGCACTCCAGCCACCCTGGGTGTGTCGAAGCCCAAATTTGCGAGAAACTGGGACTTGGACTTTGAATTCCGCCCGACGTCGTCCATGTGGTAGGTGACGCCGGCCAGTGTCACCCTGTCACCCCAGTGTAAGAGCGAGTCATGCTCTGGTATGATGGGGTTGTTAGTGATCCCCCATCCTCATGTGTGTATAACCCCAGGCGCCACGTGGCCAACCCCTGGCCACCCGTGCGGCCCAGCCCGGCCCGGCCCGGCCCGGCCCGGCCCGGCCCGGCCGGCCCGGCCACCTTACCCCGCGCGCGCGAGTAGCCCGGGTGGGGTGGGGTGCTGTGACGTCACGCGCCACCCGTGGCCACCCTCCTGTAGGCCACGCAGTGGCCACATGTTGGCCACCACCTTTGGCCACCCCTTTGGCCACATTCCCAGGACAGCCTAAGGCCACATCTTGTCGACGCACGAGGAGCAAGCTAAGTGTTGACAGCCAGGTGGTAAGGACCTGGGAAATGAGGAAATGTGTGGACGGAAACGTGAGTACTTTATCAGTGTATAAAATGGTCTCAGTTAAAAGAGAATAGAGAAAAGTTGTGTGGGCCCCTAGCCCGGCCAGGCTAGGGAGGCAGCTGAGACGCCCGTATGTGGCATGCCCAGGTGACTGTGGGGCAGCACCTGGAGAGGGAAATTGTCACTGTAAATCACGTAGTGTTATAATTATATATCTGTAGATATATTGTTGTGTGTAGACTGACTGGAGTTTGGGACCAGTCAGTGTAGAGAAATCATCATATAAATGATCCAGTCTGGCGATTCTGTATAATCGTCCAGCCTTGGTTAGTGCCATGGTACCTCATTATGTAATTAGGCCAGGTTAGAGTTAATTAAGCAGGCCCGTGGGGCAGGGTTATTAGTGGATATCCTGAGGTCTGTATATGTCCTGGTGATTAATTTACATTGTTTATGTAAGGCATTTCCATGTGTTTCATTTGCATGATTGTTGTACTGTGTTGTGTGGTGAGTCAGTAGATGTGATCGCTGACTGATTGCCTAATGATGTCATTAGCATGGGGGGCATGCTGACGGTATCATTATGTGCAGGTTTGTGCAGTGTTATCAGGTATACGTTATTACTGTCCTAGGAATTGTGTTGAGGATTTAAGGGACCCTTTGAGTATTCAGGGAAATTCTCAGTCACTTAATGAGAGCGAGCAATTAGTTAATTTGCCTAATTNACGGCCAGGCTAGGGAAGTAGCTGAGACGCCCGTCTGTGGCATGCCCAGGTGACTGTGGGGCAGTACCTGGAGTGGGAAATTGTCACTGTAAATCACGTAGTGTTATAATTAATTATATCTGTAGATATATTGTTGTGTGTAGACTGACTAGAGTTTGGGACCAGTCAGTGTAGAGAAATCATCATATAAATGATCCAGTCTGGCGATTCTGTATAATCGTCCAGCCTTGGTTAGTGCCATGGTACCTCATTATGTAATTAGGCCAGGTTAGAGTTAATTAAGCAGGCCCGTGGGGCAGGGTTATTAGTGAATATCCTGAGGTCTGTATATATCTGTTGATTAATTACATTGTTATGGAGGCCATTTCCATATGTTTCATTTGCATGTTGCATGTATGAGGTTGTGTGGTGAGTCAGTAGATGTGATCGCTGACTGATTGCCTAATGATGTCATTAGCATGGGGGGCATGCTGACGGTATCATTATGTGCAGGTTTGTGCAGTGTTATCAGGTATACGATATTACTGTCCTAGGAACTGTGTTGAGGATTTAAAGGGACCCTTTGAGTATTCAGGGAAATTCTCAGTCACTTAATGAGAGCGAGCAATTAGTTAATTTGCCTAATTATGGGAGAATTAGTGCCAGCTGTCCGCGTAGAGCGACGGTGTCTTATATTAACGTAAATTGTCTTGCTGAAGCCACCGGGATCGGGCGATCTTTTGCAACGTTTGCAAGATTAGAGGGACAGTAAGATTGGTATACCTTGAGTGTTGCAAAACCGTGTGTCATTACTGTGTGGGCATAGTAATTAACGAGTTGCAGTAGTCGCAAATGTATGTGGGCAGTGTATTTTATAATGTTTTGCATGCCATTATATGTGTGACCTATGTAACCTTAGGGTTACTTTGTTTCTTTGAGTTGTGTTGAGTACTTAGGATTCAGTGAGTTAATTAGGGGTAATTAACTGGATAAGGGGGTGCACACTTGAAGTTGTTGAATGAGTGAGTGCTGTTATGGGAGAACAGTGTTGAACTTGAGCTGTGGGAATACGTGTCGGGTGCAATAATTGTCCGTGTGACAATTAATTGACCACTCTAGCTAATTATGTAATTAGCATTCTCATCATGAATTCACGTAGTGGGAGAGGATCTGTCAGAGTCTGTCAGTGATAGTGCTAACGTCAGTTGCTCGAGACTAACTGCCTTCAGGGTTGGGGCAATTAGTGGCTCATGATAATTAGTGGAGTAATTAACGTCTGGAGTCTTGAGGACTCAGATGACTCGGTAAAGCGAGGTCATGGGGTAGCATAATACGTTATATTAATCATATTCTGTCTGGTGACAGTGGATTAAGTTGCACTCATTGTTAATTAGGGTAATTAACTCCTCTTCCGTGAATTCACAGTGTTTGATGAGACCTGCTTAGGCAGTGCGGAGTGAGACGTATTTATGTATGATTAATTATCGGTCCTGGTGACAGTTAATTAATTGCTCAAGGCTAATTAGGGTAATTAGCACTCATTAGTAAGTAAACGTAATTAGTGATACACAGACTTGAGAAGCCACCCACTTGGGGTAGGCTTAGTTAACGTAACTCAATTGGGATGTAATTAGTGGTCCGTTTGACCTTAATTAAGAATTACTCACTGAATACTTGCAAGGAGTCAAGTGTGATGTAATTTAAGAGTTGAGTTATTGTGACAAGAGGACTTGTGTTAACGTAGAGTACTATCATGTTGTGTCTAGCGTGAGACACTTGTTTGTGATTAAAGTAGTACTTGTTGCTGACTGCTGTGATCAGTCAATTTCCATCATTATTCACATAATCAATGTTGCAATTGATTAAGGCAATTTCTTTTGTTATCGTCTAGTGACGAGGGTAAAGTAACTTAGGGATGAGTGGAGCTGTGTCCCAGAATCCCACCTTGCCTGACTGTGTTCACTTTAGTTGTGATAGGGGGGTGAGTCACTGTTAGACTACCCACCTGATTACGGGGGTCGCTCCTGTGGGACTGGAGGACCTTAAGCTTGTGATTAGAGTAGCTGCCACTAGGAAGTCGTGTCACTATTGATTGCTTGCTTGTGTCATCAGTGGACGAATTGTTCAGTTAGTTCATGTTGTCAGCCCGAAGTGTCAGCAGGATGGAGCCTGCTGTCATTTCTCGAGGGGCTGTTGAATAGCTGTGTTGCAAATGCCACTGGTTGGACTGTAACGTAATTAAATCACACGCTGTGGTGTAACTTAGTCTGTGATATTTTTCTTTGAGTTTGCAATATTGCGTCATCAGTGGGCACACCTGTGTTCAGGTTAGTTCAGTAGCCACACAGCAAGGGTTGCTATTTAGCTGTTGGTTATGGTGCCACTGGATGGACATTAACGTAAAGATTAATTTGAGGAAGGGTGCTGGAGTTGCCAGTGAACCCATTAGTTATTGATGTCATTGAAAGGCTACTGATTTGATTGCATTGCAACCGCTATTGCAGGTGTAGACTGCACTGAGGCGTAGAACAGTTAGGAGGTTACTGGAGACGTGTTCCAGAACTCACTGTGTCATTTGTTGTAATTGTGATTATAGATCTGTTAGTTCTTGCTTGCGTGTTGATTCCTCTGTGGGCACGCTTATGTTCGAGTAACGTCATTGACATTCTTTTGTTTTAATGTAGTAGTCTAGTCTCTTGTTATAATAAATTGTTATTGTTAACAGTCTTTGATGTCAACCTTCAACTATTCTGTACCACTCCCATTGTTCTGATATGATAATATTGTTGTTTTGATCTTGATATGACGGCTGTGCTTTGGGAATTCGAATTCCAATTCATAGCGCCACACAACAAAACAAATTTGATTGTGAGAACCCGTCGGTTACCCTTTATTGGTTTTAACGTCATGTTTAACTAGGAGGAACCAGCGGCCTATTGTGGACAGGTTTCCACCCCTGCTGGTGGAAGCCTGGCGGTTTGCTCCCGCTTCTCCTTTTTCTACTGGACTCATGCTTAACTGCCAAGAGCAGCCTTTAAACTTGTAGTCCACCTCCTAAGGGAGGTAGGCGTAGAGAAAAATCTCACATTAACTGCCTTATTAGTAGGTGTAAGACTGGCCCATTGCCTGATCAAAACCCTCAGTAACGTTCACCTTGGTGAAATAGTAGTGTGGTCGGACAATGAGGCAGTATTGCAGTGGGTAAAAAATGACAACAACAAAACTCCCTATGTCAGCAATCGAGTAAGGGAAATTCGTGAATTGTCTGCTGGTTATAAATTAAGACATGTCCCAACCAAGGACAATCCAGCTGACTATTTATCCAGAGGTTTGACTTTAAAGCAATTAGTTAAAACCGAGATGTGGTTTAATGGACCCCAATGGCTAGTTAGTGGTCAGTGGCCCCAACAGAAGCCGCAAGTCATTGTGACCAATATCACTACCCCTGTTGTGGATCCAGAACCCCCTCGAATTTTAGCTATCAATCCTCATCGCTATTCCAGTTTAAGCAAATTACTAAGAGTTACAGAAATGGTATTTGATTTCATCAACAAGATGGGGATCAAGTATCGATTTCCTAGTTCCATCAAATATTGGGTCAAACAAGCTCAACAAGAGACTTATGGGAAGGAATATGAACATCTCCCAGAAAGGTTGAGTAAGTCTCTGGGCATTTGGCTTGACTCAGACAATTATAACATTTTGAGATGCGGCGGACGTCTGCTTCATGCAGAAATAAATTTAGATACGAAGAATCCTATACTTCTTCCACGTCACCACATCATTACTAAACTCATAGTTTTACATTACCATGAGCATAATACATTGCATGGTGGAGTATTAGATACTCTTACTGAAATCAGACAACGTTTTTGGCTTCCCCAAGGTCGCCAAACTGTTAAATCTTTAATCAAGTCTTGTATAATCTGCAAGAGATATGATGCTCGAGTGTGTCCTTATCCAGGTCCACCGCCCCTACCTAAGGAGCGAGTCGTTCACCTTCGTCCCTTTGAAACCACAGGTGTCGACTATACAGGAGCACTAATTTTAACAGGCACACCGGACAAGATTCCAGTGAAAGCCTACATTTGCCTTTTCACGTGTGCTACCACACGCGGAGTACATTTAGAAGTCACTTCTGACATGAGTGCAGAAGCCTTTCTGCAAGCCTTTCGCAGATTTGCTGCACGAAGATCTTGCCCAAAATTAATGATCTCGGATAATGGATCTAACTTCGTGGCAGGAGAAGCTTGCTTACAAGAAATATGGAACCATCCAGAAGTACACTCTGTGCTCAAACAGAGACAATGCTATTGGAAATTTATTCCTCCAAGAGCACCATGGCATGGCGGTTTTTACGAAAGAATGGTGGGAACTGTTAAGAAATGCCTAAGAAAAACCTTACACAGGCAGAAAATTAATCTCACCGAGTTACAGACCCTTGTCGTGGAAATTGAAGCACGAGTCAACAACAGACCTCTAACCTACTTAACAGAAGATTTCTCTCAAAGAGAACCCCTAAGCCCCTCTCATTTGATTCATGGTGGTCTTCTGAGCCCTCTAATATCTCTAGGAGACGAGGATCCAGCTGACCCTTCGTGTGTCAAAGCAAGTGACTTAGTGGAGAGTTATAGACACCTTTCAAGAGTAATAGAGAAGTGGAATGAGGTCTGGACACGTGAATATTTAACTGCTTTAAGAGAATATCATTATGGAGCTGCAAGCCCATACAATAAAGTTCAACTTAAACCAGGTGATCTTGTCCTAGTAGACAGTGATGGACCCAGGTCAGATTGGCCTATAGGTAAAATTGTTGATATCCATCCTGACCGCCATGGTGTATTACGAATTGTTAAAGTTCAGTGTCGAGGCACTACTACCTTGAAAACACTAGAGAAATTAGTACCTTTAGAGTTAGCAGAACACGAGTGTTCTACAGATATACCTGTAACCCAAGTTTCAGAGAACAATGATTCTACTCAACCGAGCACAAGACCATCAAGAGTCGCTGCTCAGAACTGCAAACAGAAACTTAAACAATATTTTGATTCTATTCAAGAGTAGATAACTTATCATTTAAACTTGAGGTGACCATACTGATGCAGTGATGAGTTGATGTCCAGTAATTAGTTACGAGTCATAGTGACCTTGGACAGTAGCCTCACTGTATTGATGAGGTCTCCTTAATCTTAAATGATCCAATTATTCATAATTTATTTTGTTAATATCCTTCTGTATCTTACAAAGGAATTATTCAATAATTTTCAATGTTTATTTACGTCCCATGTTGACTTAGTCATCTACCACAGATTCGGGACATTCGTTAGGTACGTACTAACCTACTAACCCATGAATATAACTTCAGGATAGAGAAACAGGTGTACGTTAGTACTAATACCTGAACTACGACCCGAGTTTTCTCTCCCCGGAGTTATGTTGGAAATAACCAACAGTTTTATACATCATTGTATTTATACAACCTTTGAATTAACCAAAGTAGTTACTAAAATTACTAACTTATAGATTTAATCATTATCATGATTTATTCATTGCCAAATTCTTCCTAGTACGTGAGGAACAACAGGCAGCAACATGAATTTTCTCCACATTTAGTTGGATTTATAACAAGAGTCCAGTTTATCATTTCTTTACTAAAAATAGTTAAGTTTGATTTCGTAGTATACTATTACTTACTGGAGCTCCCTTATTTAACTAACATTTAAACATTCTAGAGGAAATTACTTTGATGCAAATGATTTTACTTTAATTTCCTCGATTGGCTGCACAACTTTTAGTAAGCCAATTTATGTTACTAGAACTTCTATTTTATCACAGAAGAATTTAATGTGATATTAATACTTGTTATTACCTCTTCCTTCCTTAGTCAATTGCGATAAATACATATTCATTTACGCTCGAAAGCCGCGCATGCGCAATAAGGAGCAGGAGGAAGAGGGAGAGCGTCACTTGACTCAACACGAGAGCACGGACGCCATTGACAGCGTGTAGCAGAGTTGTGCTTGACCTATTTATTTCGCTCCCACGATCAGTTGAGCGGTGCCGCGTTATCTGGCACAACATAGCCGTGTCATAGACTATTATACGAGCATCTCCAGAGTCAACGTCTTTCAAGCAGCAGCTGGAGGACGAAGAGTTGCTCAAGTCTTCACATCAACGACACGAGGCTCGGCCGCTAAGTTTACCCTTTTTGTTATTATGTGGCCACTATTAACATTTAGGCTAGCAGTCGTTAGGCCGAATGCAAACCAACAAAAGCTAGTACATGTCTTAATTAAATTTACCATCTAATTAGATGATTATCAGTTTATTTCTATGATACAAATTGTTCAGACATTAGCTGATAATTTACTACCGTCATCCTCATGATTTAGGATGTAAATGTAATTACCTATTGTGTAGAAGATTTCTACAATGTAATTGCCTTTCAGTACCAAGGCGACTTCAACCGAGGTGCTAGGCTTCCCCACCGTTCTGTGCAACAATTTACCCTATGCAACACGTCGTCGGTGGAGTGTAGCAACCGACTACTCCTTAGTTTACAGCTAAGCTGTCCAATTATATCAATTGAGTATGATCAAGAGATCAATTATACTAACCCTTTGATTTACTGATGCTGTTCAACATTTCAGTAGTATATTGAGGTGCATTTACCTCCATCAATATTATATATCTACATTTATTGATTTCACATTTGATTTACTCTGGTGAAGAACCAGCACCAGAATAATGCTAGGGATGTATTAATCTTTTAGCATGTAACCCCCCAATTTTGTGTAGTGAATTTGACTCCATTCATATAAGCATTACAGTTTTACCAAGATCCATAGGACACTAGTTCCTAGGATCAGTTTTTTCCATTGTCTCTTTGTTTTCCACTTTTCTCAAAAAGTGGTGGTCCTTCATAGCTATCGAAGTATATATATATATATATTATTTAATTATTAGTTACTGGGTCTCAGAGCCTTAAACAAGTTATTAGTTATTGGAGTCAGGTTTTCCCACA
>WNGS01069704.1:0-12468 GCA_020271785.1 Procambarus virginalis | reverse complement strand
CCCACACACACACCCACCATCACAAAAGAGTGGTAATTCCCGTGACCACACGAGGATACCATCAGAAGCCAACAGCTACACTCCCTCACTACACTAACCTGGGGGTGTGAAGGTGTAGTGTGCGAGGTGTGTCGTGGCGGGTGTGGCAGCCGATGGCGCCTGTCACAGCCACTCCGTCGACGAGGCATTTACAGTTTTAACTGGTTATTTGTAACACAAAAATATTATTATGTTGCTGTCACTTGTAAACACTATAACTGTTCACATTAATTGAGGAATGGAAGAGAGGTTTTAACGCTGGGGATAATATAATCATTAACACCAGTGTCATACTACTACCACACTACTACCACTCTCATACCACCATCACTACCACCACCACTCTCATACCACCATCACTACTACCACCACCACCACCACACCAGCACCACCCTCATACCACCATCACTACCACCACCACAACTCATACCACCATCACTACTGCCGTACCACTACCACCACCACCATTACCACCACTGTCACACCACACCACTATCACCGTCACCACCACCACTGTCAAACACTATCGTTCATCACCATCATTATCACCGCCGCTCTTATACAACAACCACCGTCACTATCTCCCCACTACCACATAAGGCCCCGCCCCGCGACTCCACCACAACCTCCTACCACAATCGCCACCATTGAAACAGTAACCACAACCACTTCTACCACATCCATCACGTATCTATATAACTCAATAGGTCATCAACACGGCAAAAACTACCCCAAGAGCGGAACAACATCAGTAATAACTCTCACAGCAACACCCATTACACAACAGCAAACAAACACAGAATACGCAGCAACAACAACATATACAACAGCAGCAACAACAGATACAATAGCAGCAGCAAAAACAAAACAAAAATAACAGCAGCAACGTTGCAAATAACAACGGAGAAACAGCAGCAGCAGCAGCAATATCACCAGTAACAACACGTGTAAACAACATCACCAGTAACACCAACATCACCAGTAACAACATCACCCATCACCAAAACACCAACAACACCAGTAAACAACATCACCCATCACCAATAACAACAACAACAGTAACAGCGTGGCCATACTCTGCGGGAGAATATTGTAAGGTTTGGTCCTGGCAACATATTGGTCTCATAAATATATCTGACCAGAATCCAGCCGCTTATTACGATGTTAAGATTTTCTTTAGCTAATTCTACCAATTTTATACTTAGTGCTATAGCGTCCCGAAGTGATGTATATAAGCCTCGGGAACTAACTTATAACCTGTAAAATGGTTTGTTTCATGCTTTGTCGAAACTGTCTCCTGGTGGCAGTGTCCCTGGTGGCCTTTGTGCATAACACACTAACTACCTCATGAGCATTGTTCCTCATTGTTCCGTGGACCACTACATGCTGCTGGCAAATTAACGGTACTCTAAAACTTTTAAAAAAGTGTCTGAATACGAAAATTGGCTTTTCTGGCCTGGAGAAAAGCGAATCTAAGTGAAGGAGGAGATAATCCGTGAGGCAGCAAGCACTCCCTGTTGGGTCGTTAGATGGAACTAGTCAAGTGCTCCAGAGAAGACACATTTCGCCCAGGAAACTCCGTCTGAAATGCCTATTTCTGCCACTGTAACACATTCTTCTCAATTATTTTGGTTATCAGATTGATGAGCAACGAAAATATTGTTGTTAGATAATTTACAACATACGTAAATGTTATGATTTAAATATAAAATGGTAAATATGTTAAAATGTTATGTTAAATATGTTATATGTTAAAATATGTTATATGTTAAAATATTATATGTTAAAATGTTAAATATGTTAAATGTTAAATATGTTATATGTTAAAATATGTTATATGTTAAAATGTTAAATATGATAAACTGTTAAATATGTTATATGTTAAAATGTTAAATATGTTAAACTGTTCAATATGTTATATGTTAAAATATGTTAAACATGTTATATGTTAAAATATGTTAAACACGTTATATGGTAAAATATGTTAAACACGTTAATGGTAAAATATGTTAAATATGTATATGTAAAATATGTTAAACATGTTTGTTAAAATATGTTACAAACAAAATATGAGACTCGAAATAAAGGACCTATTAATTCACTTTTGGAAAGGGTTGAAAATGGAGCTAGAGCCATCCTCTGCTGCTTCATCAACTGGCCAACACACCATCTTAACTACCATCCTAGCAAAGATGTTCTTGTCTAACCAAGAACATTACGCATATTACACTTGTGTTATTCATTACACATACAATGCATATTCCAAAAATAATCTTAAATAACATTTACTATTTGCTACTAAAGCGTAAGATAAGCGTAGAACACACGATGTCATTAAAAATGGATATACAAGGTGGGAGTAGAATACATCAATCCTCACAGTGTTCTATTTAAAATCAACTTATACTAAATGCAGCCAATTTCCAGCTCTCACTAACATACAAGTTTCTATGGAGGTCTGTTACATCATTAAACTGAAACTTGAGCAACAACTGGAGAACAGAAATAGAGATACACGACCATTATCATAAATTATTGTATTCACAAAGATTATAAAACACTGAACGAATCCTATTTTGATCCGTACGGTACTAGGAGCAAATCCCCTTAAGGGAGAATATTAATGGTGTAGATCATACATATAGAGCCAGCAGCACTAGCAATAGTGCAATGGCCCGGTAGTAGTCACAGCAGCTGTGACAGCAACAGCAACACATGCAGGAAGATTACTATCAGTGATCAAAACGCCAGATATTGAAAAAGGAAAACAAAATATGCAAAGCCATGAATTCCAACTACAACTATTAAAATATATTCGCCCATAAACGACCCGATTCATTTATTCCCACTGGTGCCAACAAGTGGAGACACTTGATGACTGTGAAATGGTGGCACTCCTCCAGTATGCAGACGAGGAGTCACAATTATGTGGGTGAAGTATTTTGACCAAACCACACACTAGAGGTGAAAGGACGACGACGTTTCGGTCCGTCCTGGACCATTCTCAAGTCGATTGTGAGAATCGACTTGAGAATGGTCCAGGACGGACCGAAACGTCGTCGTCCCTTCACCTTCTAGTTGTGTGGTCTGGTCAACATACTTTAGCCACGTTATTGTGACTCATCGCCTGCACTACCTAGTCTCAGCGCCCAGACAATATGGTGTGGATATCTGGATCATCTCTTTCACCCTTGACAAAGAAGCGTGTCACAGGTCTGGCTGAGCTTCTGGACGCCCGCCGTCCCCATCTGATGGGCCGTGGAGCGGTTAACTCGACCCAACCGTCAACATGAGGATGTTGACAATACTGACACGATCTTCTCCGCTCACACCGCACTGATGAAACAGTATTTAAACCAGGTTTCATTATGCACTTAAACGGACATTTACGACCCTCTACAAGAGGAATGAATGAATGAATTATCAGGGTAAAGCGCCAAGCCATTACGACTATATAGCACTGGGAAGGGGTCAGGATAAGGGTTTGGGATGGGACGGGGGGAAGGAATGGCGCCCAACCACTTGGATGGTCGGGGATTGAACGCCGACCTGCATGAAGCGAGACTGTCGTTCTACCGTCCAGCCCAAGTGGCTGGTCTCTACAAGAGGAGCTATCATGTAAAAGCCAACTGGAACTGCCTCGTATGGATCAATGCGAGTTGCCTCGTATGGATCAATAGGAGCTGGCCTATATGGATAATGGGAGATGTCTCGTATTGGCCTACAGAAACTGCCTCGCATGGATCAATAGTAACTGCCTCCTATAGATCAATAGGAACTGTCTCGTATGGATCAATAGTCTTTTGCAGTTTCCTAAAACTTTACGTTTTTATGACACATGTTTCCTCAATAATGGCGGCTTTGCTGATATTATCAAACATTTTACGAAGCTCCGAGGCGCAACGAGGTTGTCTATATCAATAATAACTTTGGGCTCTAAAGTTTCCAAGCTATTAAACTATTTAATATAATACAGACTAAGCCGCAAAATAGAGGCAGATGTACAAGTTTTCGTTAGTAGACTAAACCTAACCTAACCTAACTAACCTTGATGAATTCTGGCCATTGTCCTCATCAAACTCGAAGTGTTCGCCTTTGTTCACCCAGCAGTAATTGGGTGTCTGGTTGTTGACCGTTTGAGGGTGGGTCGTCTGTAGAGAAAGCCAGTAAGGTAAGACTTACCGTGAGCTATGGGAAGGGGAAAGCTCGCAGCCTGCTAACAGGAGTCAGAAGTCGTCTGTTCTCGTACTCACCTGTGTGAAGAAAAAAAAATATATACAGTATATATACTGAGTAAACATTACTGTTTTCACTCTATCCCTAACACCGGTGATTGCTGCTTAATGCTGATCATTTGCATGTGCATATATAATGGGTTTTTGATGAGTTATGATGATTGTAAACATGGAGAGCCATGATGTGTTACTGATTGTACAAACGTAAACTACAATATATGGATTCCAACAATGATTTGATCCTTGGCTAAACCGATAAACTGTTGTAATTCTCTGGCTTTACACCTGCGAGGTCACTGACGTCATCCATGGTTAAAGGTAAAATCATGAAGCCAGCAACAATCCCTTTTACACATGTTTCCGGCGAGAGCGAGACAGATACTTCCGCATACACAAACACTGTATTTCAGCAGTGTGGAGCGCTAGTACGTATACGGGGCTTGTAGAACCAGATAATCATGAATTTCATACACGTGTGGAATCATGCAGTATGCGTAGAACTAGTTAAGCCCGCTTACTCGTGTGAAATCGTCTACGATCTGTAGAACTAGATAGTTTCGTATCATTCATGCATGGAAGCACGCATTATGCGTAGAACTAAATAATCACACAACTCATACGCACGTGGAATCATGCATTTTGAGAAGAAACAGAAAATTTCGCTTTTTATACATTCGTGGAATCATGCATGATGCATAGAACCAAGCAAGCACGCATCTCATGCAAGAGCAGAATTCTGCTCAATGCGTAGAACCAGACAATCGTTAATTTGCCAAATTAGCCAACGTTCGCGCGGTCTTCAGGAACTGGAGAAACCTTTTGGTTTATAAATGTGACCTCCACTCATGGTATCGCCAAGAAACCCCCTACCTAAAGAAATACATAAATATAACTAGAAATTATCAAAATCTATGCAACAAGCCTGGCTCCTAAGTTGGGGAGACTGCGCTAAGCGGAAAGACTGAGGGAAACTGGACCTTACTCCCCTGGAGAGGAGGAATAGTGGGAACATGTCAGTAACACACACGATACCAATTGATACTGACAAAGCAGATCGTGTTTAAAATTAATTTTAGCGTCGTCAGTGAGTGAAATGGTCTAGATTGAAGTCACATTTTAAATGTAAAATCATAAGACTAAGAAAGAAACTTTAAGTCACTGCATAAAGCTCCAAAATGTTCGAAATGCTAGGGTGGGAATTTCTGCACTAGCAGGAAGCACCCAGGTCGTGCGCCTGTGCATCAAGGTAAGTACAGTGGTTTTCCTTGGTGGATACACACTCCTGATGTTATATCTGACAATACAACAGTGTATAACATCACTCTCGGTGGTGGCATCACAATACAATGTACGTCATAGATGTATGACAGAGACGAGGCGTTCGACACAGTTTCATCACAGCTGTACTCTGTGCCATCCAATACAGGTCTGTGACAGAATTGAATGGCACAGAGAGCTGTGGTGAACACAGTTCACCACAGCTGTGGCAGAGAGCAGCTGCCCGATACAGTTCACCACAGATGTGGCAGAGAGCAGCTGCCCGACACAGTTCACACAGCTGTGTGCCTGAGAGCAGCTGCCCGACACAGTTCATCACAGCTGGTGTCTGAGAGCAGCTGCCCGGCACAGTTCATCACAGCTTGGAGCAGCGGTTGTCATCAGTGAACAGCCTGTGATCCCGGTGGCCGCCTTTAAATTTCCATTTAGCTCTTCAGCATGCAAATGATTGCTCATATAACCATGCAACAGTCAATTTGAAATTTAATTTTGCTTAATGAGCTACTGTTTCATTTCACTGTAGCGAATAACTGCCGGTAGAACTAAGGTCGCCATCACAAATATTTTCACATATTTGTTCGACGATTCACTGGTCCATTATTGGCTTCATTGACAGTTTTGGAGCAGTTTGCTCCAACTCAACAAACATCAGAGATCAACATCATATTGCTTCGTTTCTAAATGCATATTAATGTACGCTTCTATAACCCATATATATATAAATGCAGACATGTATGAGTTAATGAGTAACAAAGTGTAGCGAACTCTGGCGTGGGAGACAATACCAATGGTATCAACATATAGTTTGTACAATATGTGTGGTATTTGATACTTTCTGTACAATGGCAAGTGCTTAGATCGTTTCTTCTGTTCATATTTGTATTCTTTATATAAAATGTATGCAGGCGATGAGTCACAATAACGTGGCTGAAGTATGTTGACCAGACCACACACTAGAAAGTGAAGGGACGACGACGTTTCGGTTCGTCCTGGACCATTCTCAAGTCAATGAGAAATGTATACTTTCCTATAATTTTAGGTCACACTCATATCAATAACGGAGTATGTAAGCCGTGAGCGTTTGCTGTTGGCAACAATGTAAAACATTCCCGTATATGTTGGCTTGTAAAAGGTTTATTGAGCATTTGCATATGTTGGCGTGTTAAACGTATTATATGCATGGGGGGACTGTTTTTTTTAAGTTATTGAAAAATTTCAACCCTTCCTCCGAATAGACAATACGTTTTAATACTAATGGAATAAGTACATTCCTGACTGTCTGCATACATACACACTTAATTGTGCTGTTATATTTACCTCCCCATACATTCTCCTAATTTTCTGTTAATACACTCAAAATTTTTAAGTGAAGTTTCGTGTTTAATTCTGGTTTCTGGTTTCAAGACCCTAGAGCAGGCAAGCAGGGGGTTGAAGACAGGGGCGAGGATGCGGAAATCTTGAGCGAGGAACTGGAGACGAGGTGAAGAGGGAGATGAAAGATCGGTGGCCAACCACCGTGGGTAAGAATTGCAGCTGATGCTGCGGTTTGGTGGTAGAGTGGAGTTCTCATGGGTGCTCGCAGATGTGTCTTGTAGGAGGCCGGGCTTCTCGTCGCGGTGTTCTTTTCAGCTTTTCGTTGGTGTTCTACTGATTCCTTGATTTACTCGGGCGCAGATCGTCGGTGTTTTTCTTCTTCCCAGGCTTCTTGGTCTGTTTGTTGGTTTTGCTTTGCGTTGATACGGTGACGTTATCGTTGGAGGTAGCTTCCAGCCGGAAATCTTCAGTTGTGTAGGGGTGTTCCAGTGGAGGAGGTGTGTTCCTCCGAGACGTCCTCATCTGATGAGTCAGCTGACTCAGAAGTAGATGCAGTGAATCTTGAGGGTCTAGTTCTTGCCTGTTGAGGCATGATGGAAGTTGCAGCTGATTTAGGACGTTGAGAGGGTTCGCACACGAGAAGTGGAACTGTAGCAGTAGTCGATAGAGGAGGCGTCGGCGTCTGAGTGGCTTGTTTAATTCTATATACAAAAGGTTTAAATATAAAGAATTTCTTTTTCAGTTTTATTAAACAATAGAGATTTTATACAAAATTTGAAAATATCCTTAGTTACTTTATAATTTATTGAAAGACTTTAGTTTTCTTTTATTAGTTTTATAAAATTGTAATGCCAATATAGCTATAGGTTAAGTACTAATTGTAATTAAGAAGCAATAAATGCTATTTACATGCCTGTTCTCCTACACTCCAAGGTTAGGTTAGGTCGTGGTTTCTATACAGCTTTTCAGGTAAACTCTAATATTCACAATATTTTGGTGCGATGCTGGCGATTAAGTGTATTTATGTACTATGCCGATAGTCAGGATTGTATTTATCACATTTAGTATTAAAACGTACTGTCTATTCGGAGGACGGGCTGAACATTTTTTATATTTTATGGAAGTTTGTAATAGGAGACGGTCCTATATGAATGTCATTAATATATAACGACTACTTTGGGGTTAAAGGGAAGTGATAGTTCCACAACTAATGAATGGGATTAAAAATAAACTTAAATAGACAGACCACATTAGCGAAGTGAAATGGAAGAGACGGCGTCTTGGTTCGTCCTTCATCCTAGTCAAGTCGTGAGTGAACAAGAGTGATTGATTGATTGTTGAAGATTAAGCCACCATAAGAGGTGGCACGGGCATGAATAGCCCGTAGGTGGTAGTGTTAGGGGGGGGGGAAATTATCTTTGACCGTGGAACATATTGAGGTGCCTCTGGGCCTGATGTCTCAAGAAGAGAGGAGCAAACTGATTGATGAAGATTAAGCCACCCAAAAGGTGGCACGGGCATGAATAGCCCGTAAAGGAGCAAGACTGACTGATTGACTAATGAATATTCAGCCACCCAAGAGGTGGCACGGGCATGACTAGTCCGTAGCAAGAGTGGTTGTTGTTGTTTTAGATTCATCTACTGGGAATAAAAAGTTGCAAGTAGCACGGGCTATGGTGACCCCGTAGTAGACTTACCTGGCACAGGAGCGGGGCTGTAACTGGCAAGAATGTTGTTGTTGTTGTTATAGATTCAGCTACTCGGAACAAGTTCCAAGTAGCACGGGCTATGGTGATCCCGTAACTTGCCTGGCACAGCAGCGGGGCAAGAAGAAAAGAATGGAAAAGGAATCTTTATAAGGCAAGAAGAAGGTGAGGGGACAAGTGAGAGGGGAAGAAAATGAGAAGTAAGTGGAGAAGTAAAGGATGAAAACTCAGACCTAATTAATTTGTTTTGTCAGGGACAGGAAATCTGTGATTATAATACTTGCGGTTTGTATGGAGGTCCCCGCAAGGTCGAACTGCTGATCTTCCCCAAGATGCAACCCAATAAGAGTTGTCATCCTCCTGGGTACCTATTTACTACTAGGTGAACAGATGCATTAGGTTTCCTGCTAATTGCATGTAATTGTATATAATTAAATAAGACAGAACTAAATAGATACTCATAGAGATAGAACAGAGCAGATTAAAGGGAGGCTAAGTCATACCAATCAGCCACTACACACCCTCCCCATAACACCACTCACCCACTACACATCCCCACTAACACCCCACACCACCACCACACCCTCCCCACTAAACCACCCACTACACACCCTCCCCACTAAACAAACCCATACACACGACCACTAACACAAACACCCACCTCCCCACTAAAACCTCACCCACTACACACCCTCCCACTAAAACCACCCACTACACACCCTCCCCACTAACACCACCCACTACACACCCTCCCACTAACACCACTACCACTACACACCCTCCCCACTAACACCACCCACTACACACACCCTCCCACTAAACCACTCACCCACTACACACCCTCCCCACTAACCCCTCACCCACTACACACCCTCCCACTAACACCCCTCACCCACTACACACCCTCCCCACTAACACCCCCACTACACACCCTCCCCACTAACACCACCCATACACACCCTCCCACTAACACCACCCACTACACACCCACCCCACGTCATCAGTCGTGTGTAAAGTGCTCCCATTCACAAACAGGAGGTTTGGTGGCTGGATTAATGAGCACTTGAATTTGCGGATGAGGACGGGTGAGGAAGGAGTAAGGAAGCAGTTCGTAAAATGTGCGAACAGAAGCAAGGCAAGTTTTCTGAGCCAAGAAATCCTAGAATTCTTCCTGTAGAAGCTAGAATGCTCTTAAGAAATCCTAGAAGTCTTCCTAGATTCTCCACCCCCAACCCTGAGCAGCACACGAGTCAGAAGATGATGCTAACTTAGAAACACGAAACATGTTATAAAGACATCATTTGTATTATTCTGTGGGCCCAGTGTCTCCCGGGGGCACTCCAGTGCCCTCGGGTTGGCCCGACTGCACGGCTGATGTAATTACCAAATGAGGTCATTAGTCAGCTGATGCATTGGGCCCCACCTGATGCTCCAAGGCTGTTTCAACACTGCTGCGTTAATTATTTTTTATTCACTTGTAATTATTTTTTTTGCTGTTGTCGCTCTCAGTAAAATTATTTTGGTTTTTTTATTATTGTTTTATCCTAGTGGATGGTTTTAATATTTTAGTCTGTACACTGTATAAATGCCATTGTCTTTTTTATGATAATACAAAATTGGAACACACGCATACAAACATACTATCACATATAAATACACACACACAACCACACACACACACACCAAACACACACACACAAACACAACACACACACACACACACACACACACACACACACACACGCACACACAACAGGTGGAGGTGGCAAACAAGCAACCTTGGAGGAATTGACCTCACCAGCGATGAGGTCAAAAGGTGTCTGCTGGAGCTGGATGTGACAAAGGCTGTTGGGCCTGACAGAATCTCACCATGGATACTAAAGGAAGGTGCAGAAGCACTAAGGTGCCACTCTCTATGGTGTATAACAGGTCACTGGAAACAGGAGACTTACCAGAAAGTTGGAAGACAGCTAACGTGGTCCCAATATACAAAAAGGGTGACAGGCAAGAGGCACTGAATTACAGGCCAGTTTCCTTAACTTGTATACCATGCAAGGTAATGGAGAAGATCGTGAGGAAAAGGCTCGTAGAGCATCTAGAGGGAAATAACTTTGTAACGCACCACCAACATGGGTTCAGGGATGGTAAATCGTGCCTCACAGGTTTAATAGAATTTTATGACCAAGCAACAAAAATTAGGCAGGAAAGAGAAGGGTGGGCCGACTGCATTTTCCTGGATTGCCAAAAAGCCTTTGACACAGTACCGCACAAAAGCTGTTAAAAAAGTTGGAGCAACAGGCAGGAGTAAAAGGGAAGGTGCTCCAGTGGATAAGGGAGTACTTAAGCAACAGGAAACAGCGAGTAACGGTGAGGGGGAGACATCAGAGTGGCGAGATGTCACCAGCGGAGTCCCACAGGGCTCAGTACTTGGACCCATCCTGTTTCTAATATATGTGAACGATCTCCGGAGGGTATAGATCATTCCTCTCAATGTTTGCTGATGATGCAAAAATTATGAGAAGAATCAAGACGGATGAAGATAGACAGAGACTACAGGATGACTGGATAAACTGGAGGAATGGTCTAGAAAATGGCTGCTAAAGTTCAACTCGGGAAAGTGTAAGGTGATGAAATTAGGAGAAGGGAGCAGGAGGCTGAACACAAGGTATCATTTGGGAGGGGAAATCCTGCAAGAGTCAAACAGAGAGAAAGATCTGGGGGTTGATATCACACCGAACTGTCCCCAGAAGCCCACATCAAAAGAATATCATCAGCGGCATATGCTAGACTGGCCAACATAAGAACTGCCTTTAGAAATTGTGTAAGGAATCTTTCAGAACCCTGTATACCACTTATGTAAGACCAATCCTGGAGTATGCAGCTCCAGCCTGGAGTCCATACCTAGTTAAACACAAGACAAAGTTAGAGAAGATTCAGCGGTATGCCACCAGGCTCGTCCCGGAACTGAGAGGATTGAGCTACGAGGAAAGGCTAAAGGAGCTGAACCTCACATCCCTGGAAAACAGAAGAGTAAGGGGAGACATGATAACACCTACAAAATTCTCAGGGGAATTGACAGGGCGGACAAAGACAAACTCTTCACCACGGGTGGGACACGAACAAGGGGACACAGGTGGAAACTTAGTACCAGATGAGCCACAGAGACGTTAGAAAGAATTTTTTCAGTGTCAGAGTAGTTAATAAATGGAATGCACTAGGAAGTGATGTGGTGGAGGCTGACTCCATACACAGTTTCAATGTAGATATGATAGAGCCCAGTAGGCTCAGGAATCTGTACACCTGTTGATTGACAGTTGAGAGGCGGGACCAAAGAGCCAAAGCTCAACCCCCGCAAGCACAATTAGGTGAGTACAATTAGGTGAGTACACACACACACACACCACACACACACACACACACACACACCACACACACAACACACACACACACACACACACACACACACACACAGTCATCATCACCATCTGGAACATCGGGCGCAAGAACTTTGTATCAACATCAGATGGGTTCAGGGATGGCGGATCTTGCCCCACAAGATTGATTGAATTCTATGACCAAGCAACAAAAAACAGGCAAGAAAGAGTGGGTTGGGCAGACTGTATTTTTGGATTGCCAGAAAGCCTTTGACATAGTACAACATAAGAGAGTGGTGCACAAACTGGAGATGCAGGTAGGGGTGAAAGGGAAGGTAGTCCACTGGATAAGGGAGTACCTAAGCAACAGAAGACTGTGAGTCACTGTGAAGGATGAGGTCTCCGAGTCACGAGACGTCACCAGTGAAGTCCCTCAATAATCAGTTCTTGGACCTAAACTGTTCCTGATATATGTAAATGATCTCCCTCCCAGAGGGAATAGAATCGTTCCTCTCAATGTTT
>WNGS01069686.1:0-15548 GCA_020271785.1 Procambarus virginalis | reverse complement strand
ACATCGCTGGAACATTGGTTATAGAATGTCTCTAAATTCACGTATCTTTTCGCACTCCATCACATAGTGACGGAGGGTGTGCGAATAATTTTGTTGACACAGTTTACATTTGGTCAGGTCTACATCGGCAGATAATGAGAGATTCCCAGAGATACTTGTAACCGAGTCTAAGCCGAGCAGCAGTAACATCTAGAAGTCTGCTGATTTTATTGGATGATCCATAGATGTGTGGCTCCTCTTGCATGATAGTATGATGATAGATGGAATTACTGGTGTCAATTTCACTTTGCCTCAGATCTACAAGATCTTGTTGAAGTTCTCGGTGTACTGCTGCTCTCAGATTGCTCATTGACAATCCAAGGTTACACTCAACGGCTCCTTTAAGGCAGATTCTTTGGCTAACTTATCAGCTCTATCATGCATTCGGAGGCCAACATGAGATGGAGACCACATGAAATGGACTCTGTTACCATCCTTAATAATTTTGTTGTATTTGTGACAATTTAAAAACTTCTTGTATATAAATATATAGATTTCAACTGTAAGGGGTATGGTTTGCACCTTGTTATTCTAATAATGGATGTCTTCTCTGATAAGAGTTCAATTCCCGACCGTCCAAATGGTTGGGCACCATTCCTTCCCTCCCCCCCCCCCGTGCCATCCCAAATCCTTAACCTGACCCCTCCACATGCAATTCTATATGTTATATAGAATGCTGACCGAATGCAGCCACATGCTGACCCCTTCCACATGCTATATAGTCTTGATGGTTTGGCACTTTCCCTCTGAGAGTTCTCTTCCCTTCCCTTCTCTGATAAGAGTGCGCTTTGTTAACAAACAAAGTAATACAAACAGTGTGGTAAGCATTGTTCATGGAAGCGCTAATTATATGATGAAGTGTCATGTATTTATTCAGACGAGAACTGCAGCGAACACAAACCAGCGCATATACGAACGAAATGGTTTGTATGTACAAACTTCTCAGTGAATGAAGTTGTTTCTAGTGTGGTATCCGAAACTGCAGTAGACGACTTGACCAGTCCCCTGTGGAACACCAATGTTTATGGGTATACACCATAAATTGGTGTAATTGTTGGATAATTGGAGAAATTGAATTATTCACAGAAGTCTGGAGCCTGTCAGTAAGGTAAGACTGAAGGTATTGCAGGGAGTGATCTCTGACTCCATAATGATGTAATTTAAGAAGGTTTTGGTGGTTGACAGTGTCAAAAGCCTTACGCAGGTCCACAAATAACCCAACAGGGAACTCATTTTTATCAAGAGCTGTATGTATCAAGTTAATCATACTAATAAGTGCATCGTTAGTGCTTTTATTGGGTCTGAAACCATATTGGCAAGAGCTAAGTATATTGAGTTTGGCTAGATAAGAGTAAAGCTGCTTGTAGATTAGCTTTTCAAATATTTTTGACAAGGTTGGCAGAATTGAGATCTTTACCTGTCATGGTGAAGTGTATTTTTCAAACAAAATATATATAATTACCTCTGTAGGATACCCAAATAACCTTAGGTAATATAAGTGTACTAATATGTGTCATTATACCTCAACATTCTTTCAATCATCTCCCACACTCAAAGTGTTCAGCTTATCACGTGAATGTATCATCTTGTGCATCTTCATATTTCCAAGACGATTAAATCTTTTCCCACACTCTGGACACTCATGAGGTTTCTCACCTGAATGTACAAACATGTGATGTATTATGGTTCCACGTTCTTTAAATTTTTTGCCACACTCAGTGCATTCAAAAGGTTTTTGAGCCATATGCACCATCATGTGCCTCTTCATAGTTCCTCGTTGCCTGAATCTCTTTCCACACTCTAGACATTCATAAGGTTTGTCACCTGAATGCACTAACTTGTGTTTTATTATAGTTCCACGTTCTTTAAATTTTTTGCCACACTCAGTACATTCAAAAGGTTTTTGATCCGTATGCACCATCATGTGTCTCTTCATATGTCCAAGACGTCCGAATCTCTTCCCACACTCTGGACACTCGTGAGGTTTGTCACCTGAATGCACTAATCTGTGTTGTATTAATTGTCCACGTTCTCTAAATTTTTTGCCACATTCAGCACATTCAAAAGGTTTTTGATCCATATGCACCTTCCTGTGCTTCTTTATAGTTTCAAGTTGACTGAATCTCTTCCCACACTCTGGACATTTATAAGGTTTGTCATCTGAATGCACTAAAATGTGTTTTATTATAGTTCCACGTTCTTTAAATTTTTTGCCACACTCAGCACATTCAAAAGGTTTTTGATCCGTATGCACCATCCTGTGTCTCTTCATATGTCCAAGCTGTCTGAATCTCTTCCCACACTCTGGACACTCGTGAGGTTTATCACCTGAATGCACTAACCTATGTTGTATTAATTGTCCACGTTCTCTAAATTTTTTACCACACTCGGCACATTCAATAGGTTTTTGATCCATATGCACCATCCTGTGCTTCCTTAAAGTTCCACGGTGACCGAATCTCTTCCCACACTCTGGACACTTATGAAGTTTGTAACCTAAATGCACTAACGTATGAGTTTTCACATCTCCAAGACGCCTGAATTTCTTCCCGCACTCTAGACACTCATGAGGTTTCTCATCCGAATGCACTAACATGTGTTTCTTCATACCGCTAAGATAAGTGAATACCTTCCCACACAGTGTACACTGGTGAGTCTCCATCTTTATGACAGGTTGGTAGGTCGTTCACCTCCGGGTGACTGTACGAGTGCTGATGTTGGGAGACGTGTCAATGTTGACGGTTAGACAAGGCTTGAGTGTCGTTTCTTAGAGTTAGACTTGATGTGAGCACTTGGCGGGCCATGGTGGTGCTTCTACTTTATGATAGGTGCAATTTGTGTCAATGTTTTATGCTCCTGTCTGGACGGGGACTGGTCAAATCGACTATTGCAGTTTCGGATACCGTCAGTTCAGTACCCGAGAAACAAGTTCGTTCACTGACAAGTCTGTATATACAATCCAGTTCGTTCGTATATGCGCTGGTATGTGTTTGCTTCTTTTCTCGTCTGAATATATACATGGCACTTGATCATATAAATAGCGCTTCCATTAACAGTGCTTAGCGCACTGTTTGTATACTGTGTTTGTTAACAAAGCGCACTCTTATCAGAGAAGGGAAGGGTAGAGAACAGGGGGAACGGTCCATAGAATTACCCAAACCTACCCAAATCCTCCTAGCATTACGTAAGTAATGAAGAAATATGGTATATTTACTCATTATAATGTTGGTTTTTGCATGTAGAACATGATCAATCCTATTTTTACTCTGAAATAATCTAATTTCATAACGAAATTAGAAGTAAATATGTGGCAGGTGACGCCATAGGAAGTCGACGGTCCAAGCGACAAAATTGTGGAGCGACTTATCCAAGATATATGATCGCCTGGAGAGTGTTTGCTGCCATATCAGCCTCCTGTACACAGTGATCCAGTCGTCGCATTTCATGGCTCAAATTGTCGCAAATTTAATTTGTGATATTAAGAAGTAGAAAGTGTATTTAAAATAATATCTTTCATAAACAGCCACTAAATATTTATTATTTATTAAAAAAACTTGTCTGAAAGTTAAATAAACTCCACAGAACAATAATTTTGTTATATAGATACTAACGTTATTCGTTGGTATGCGTTCGCTATTTAAACTACTCATGTACTTTTCGTTCATAGAACACCGAACCCTACACGCTCTCTGATATATTGCTTAATTAACAGAAATTCACAAATAAAGATTATATTTGTATATGTTATCAGAAAGGCAGAGATAAAATAGGTTTTGTGAATCCATCACAGAGATTATACCTTATTAGAGACGAAAAATATTCATATTTTAAACAAGGCTTCTTGGCCGACGCTCTCCCTATTGATGGGAAATACGACCTTTCGAAGATCAGTGTTAATTTAATCTATATATTATAATAAACGAAGTTTTCTATGTCATTATAAAGACAGAAATATAAGCTGCATGTTAATACTTTGGCATAAATATAACTGAAGTGAAAGTGAAGATATATGCTTTTTTATTGTTACTTGAGGGCTCGCTCAGGAAGTGTGAAAGCCTACACACAAGCCAATCAATTTTATAATTAATTTGCATATATGCAAAGTAACATTAAAGGCCTATATGTCAGCATAAAGACAGATGTAGAGGATAATGTAAAACTACATTTCAAGGAAAATATGTTTTAAATGAAAGCCAAGCTATGGTTAACTAAATAGCCAATACAACACCATCGCCAGTGTCCGGACACTTGAAAAACTCCAGTGCATCAGTGTCCTGCCAGGCGGGCAATACAGGCGTCACAATTCCGAAAAATTATGTAATTCAGAGAGATGCGTTGATAAACGTTAATGTTTTATATTTTAAATACAGATATATACTTTGTTTTCAAACGTTTATTGTAACAATATCTCAAAAATATGAACCAAGATATATTTTGGATTTAACAATTTCCTATAAAGTTGCAATGCTACCTTAATTATATATGATCATCATCATATATAAGACAGAAATTAGTATACTTTGGTAGCAGTCTTTCTTGTAAACATATGTTATTAAATATGACCGAAAAAGTGAGATTAATCATTCTAACTCGAATTTTCTCAATATTTCTTATGTTTCTTTTTACTGTCGATGGTAATTGAAAAATCTATTCTCCAAAATTCATTTTTATTTCTAGTCTGACTTGATGCTTGAATGCGTTTCGTAATAACTTATTACATTTTCAAAGATTTAGTTTACACACACAACTGTAACCTGAAAACACTAAACAGAGTTTTACTTATACTAACACTAAACATCTTATCCGTCTTACATATACTCGCACTTGGGTGAGGTGATATGGTGAAACAGTTTTGAATGAGGTGAACAAATTTGTGACAAATGGAAGACAGAACATGAAACAATGGGTATTAATTGGATGGAAGTAACTGCAGAGGGCCTATTGGCCCATACTTCCTCTTGATGCTTCTATATTATAAAATAAAGATAAAATAAAATAAAATAAAATGTCTATTTAGGTAAGGTACATACATACAAGGGATTTTACAAAGAATGATTGATTTATAGATAGGGCCAAAATATTTTTTCTCCTATGCAAAATCAAGATCAAAAACCACATCTAGTATCGGGCCCCTGCGAAAGGAAGATGGAACTTTCACCGATGACAACAAAGAAATGAGCGAGCTACTGAGGAAGCAATACGACTCTGTCTTCAGCGAGCCATTAAACGCACTAAAGATCGATAACCCAAATGAATTTTTCATGGATATGATACCAACATCAAATCATATATCAGACGTCACCCTATCCCCACTGGATTTTGAAGAAGCCATAAACAGTATGCCTATGCACTCCGCACCAGGCCCGGATTCTTGGAACTCCATATTCATCAAGAACTGTAAAAAACCACTATCGCAGGCCCTTCACATTCTGTGGAGACAAAGCCTAGATACTGGCGTTATTCCTGATATACTAAAAACAGCAGAGATAGCACCACTTCATAAAGGAGGAAATAAGGCAGAGGCAAAAAATTACAGACCGATAGCACTAACATCGCACATCATAAAAATTTTTGAGAGAGTGCTAAGAAGTAAGATCACAAAATACATGGAATCACAGCATCTCCATAACCCCGGACAACATGGTTTCAGAACAGGGCGCTCTTGCCTGTCGCAGTTGCTGGACCACTATGATATGGCATTAGATGCTATGGAAGACAAACAAAACGCTGATGTAATTTACACAGATTTTGCAAAAGCTTTTGATAAATGTGACCATGGTGTTATTGCCCATAAAATGCGCTCAAAAGGAATTACCGGAAAAGTAGGCAGATGGATCTACAATTTCCTGACCAACAGAACCCAATGTGTAATAGTCAACAAAATAAAATCCAATCCGTCAACCGTTAAGAGCTCAGTCCCCCAGGGTACTGTGCTTGCTCCAGTACTTTTTCTCATCCTTATATCGGACATAGACAAGAACACAACCTATAGCACTGTATCATCCTTTGCAGATGACACTAGGATCTTCATGAGAGTAGGCAACATAGAGGACACGGCGAACCTCCAGTCAGATGTAGATCAGGTCTTTCTATGGGCTACAGAAAATAATATGGTGTTTAACGAAGACAAGTTCCAGCTCATGCGCTATGGAAAAAATGAAAATATAAAAACTGAAACCACGTACAAAACTCAGGCAAATCATAACATAGAACGAAAAGGCAATGTAAAGGATCTGGGTGTACTCATGTCGGAAGACCTTACCTTTAAAGAACACAATAAAGTAGCCGTCACAACTGCAAGAAAAATGACAGGTTGGATAACAAGAACTTTTCACACTAGAGATGCTATACCGATGATGACACTTTTCAAAACGCTTGTGCTCTCTAGAGTGGAGTACTGCTGCACAATGACAGCCCCTTTCACTGCGGGTGAAATTGCTGACCTGGAGAGCGTGCAGAGATCCTTTACTGCTAGAATCCACTCGGTAAAACATCTAAACTATTGGGACCGACTAAAGAGCCTAAATCTGTATTCCCTTGAGCGCAGGCGGGAGAGATACATAATAATTTACACGTGGAAAATATTAGAGGGGCTGGTCCCAAACCTGCACACAGAAATAACATCACATGAGACCAGAAGACATGGCAGGATGTGCAGAATACCCCCGTTGAAAAGCAGAGGTGCAACTGGTACTCTGAGAGAGAACTCTATCAACATCAGAGGCCCGAGACTGTTCAACACGCTTCCACTACACATAAGGGACATAACTGGCAAACCCCTCACAGTGTTCAAGAGAGAACTGGATAAGCACCTCCAAAGGATACCTGATCAACCAGGCTGTGACTCATACGTCAGGCTGCGAGCAGCCGCGTCCAACAGCCTGGTTGATCAGTCCAGCAACCAGGAGGCCTGGTCGATGACCGGGCCGCGGGGACGATAAGCCCCGGAAGCACCTCAAGGTATCCTCAAGGTAAGGTGGTGATCAGGTCCCCCCCTAACTCTTCTGTCTTCCAGCGAAGTGAGGTTTAATTCCCGTAGTCTCTCCTCATGAATTATGTGTGTGTACGCATGTACATGTGTCCGCTGTGTGTGTCCTCACCTATTTGTACTCACCTATTTGTGCTTGCAGGATCGAGCATTGACTCTTAGATCCCGCCTTTCCAGCCATCGGTTGTTTACAGCAATGACTCCTGTCCCATTTCCCTATCATACCTAGTCTTAAAAGTATGAATAGTATTTGCTTCCACAACCTGTTCTCCAAGTGCATTCCATTTTTCCACTACTCTCACGCTAAAAGAAAACTTCCTAACATCTCTGTGACTCATCTGAGTTTCCAGTTTCCACCCATGTTCCCTCGTTCTGTTATTATTACGTGTGAACATTTCATCTATTTCCACTTTGTCAATTCCCCTGAGTATTTTATATGTCCCTATCATATCTCCTCTCTCCCTTCTTTTCTCTAGCGTCGTAAGGTTCAGTTCCTTCAGTCGCTCTTCATATCCCATCCCTCGTAACTCTGGGACAAGCCTCGTCGCAAACCTCTGAACCTTCTCCAGTTTCCTTATGTGTTTCTTCAGGTGGGGGCTCCATGATGGCGCGGCATACTCTAAGACGGGTCTCACGTAGGCAGTGTAAAGCGCCCTAAAAGCCTCCTCATTTAGGTTTCTGAATGAAGTTCTAATTTTCGCCAGTGTAGAGTACGCTGCTGTCGTTATCCTATTTATATGTGCCTCAGGAGTTAGATTAGGTGTCACATCCACTCCCAGATCTCTTTCTCGAATCGTTACAGGTAGGCTGTTCCCCTTCATTGTGTACTGTCCCTTTGGTCTCCTATCACCTGATCCCATTTCCATAACTTTACATTTACTGGTGTTAAACTCCAGTAGCCATTTCCCTGACCATCTCTGCAACCTGTTTAAGTCCTCTTGGAGGATCCTACAATCCTCGTCTGTCACAACTCTTCTCATTAATTTTGCGTCATCCGCAAACATTGACATGTATGATTCCACTCCTGTAAACATGTCATTTACGTAAATTAGAAAGAGGATTGGTCCCAGCACCGATCCTTGAGGTACTCCACTTGTTACTGTTCGCCAGTCCGACTTCTCGCCCCTTACCATTACCCTCTGGCTCCTTCCTGTTAGGTAGTTCTTCACCCATTCTAGGGCCTTTCCGCTTACTCCTGCCTGCCTCTCAAGTTTGTATAGCAGTCTCATGTGCGGTACTGTATCAAAGGCCTTTTGGCAGTCAAGAAATATGCAGTCTGCCCAGCCTTCTCTGTCCTGCCTTATCCTTGTTACTTTATCATAGAATTCTAAAAGGTTTGTTAGGCATGATTTCCCTGTCCAGAAACCATGTTGGTGCTTGTTTACAAACCCAATGCTCTCCAGGTGCTCAACAAGTCTTAGCCTAATTATTCTTTCAAGTATTTTGCAGGGGATGCTTGTCAATGATACGGGTCTGTAGTTAAGTGCCTCCTCCCTGTCACCTTTCTTGAAAATCGGTACGACATTTGCCTCCTTCCAGCAACTGGGCAATTCTCCCGACATAAGTGACTCATTAAAGATCATTGCCAGAGGCACGCTGAGAGCCTGCGCTGCCTCTTTAAGTATCCACGGTGATACTTTGTCTGGTCCAACAGCTTTATTTGCATCCAGTGTTGTCAACTGTTTCATTACCTCCTCTGCTGTCACCTCTATGTCTGATAGTCTGTCATTTAGGGTAATCGCTTCTAACAATGGGAGCTGCTCAGGCTCGGTTGTGAACACTCCATGGAAATTTGCATTCAGTACCTCGCAGATTTCCTTGTCGCTTTCTGTATATGCCCCTTCTGTTTTCCTCAGTCTTGTCACTTGGTCATTTACCGACATCTTCCTTCTTATATGGCTATGTAGTAATTTAGGTTGCTTTTTCGCTTTGACTGCAATATCATTCTCATAATTTCTTTCCGACATTCGTCTTATGTTAATGTAATCATTCCTAGCTCTGTTACATCTAATCCTGTTGTCCTCTGTCCTTTGTCTTCTGTACTTCCTCCACTCCCTCCTGCTTCTCACCTTTGCTTCCTGACATTGTCTATTAAACCATGGGTTATTATATTCCCTCCTGCTTTTTTCCTTTATTGTTGGAATAAATCTCTCTTCAGCCTCTTTGCATTTCAATATGACTTGGTTCATCATACCTTGCACTGTTTTTCCTATAAGCTCTTCCTCCCACTGCACTTCTCCCAGGTAGTCCCTTATCCTTCTGTAGTCCCCTTTTCTGTAATCAATTCTCCTTCCCCGTACCTCTTGACCGTTGGTCACAATTTTAAGCTCCATCATGTAGTCAAAGACTAGGACACAATGGTCACTGGCTCCTAGTGGTATTTCATGTTCCAACTGCTCGATGTCTTCTACATTCTGGGTGAAGATGAGATCTAATAGGCTGGGCGTATCCCCTCCTCTTCCCTAGTATCTTCCTTCACATGCTGTGTTAGGAAATTCCTGTCAATAACGTCTACCAGCTTCGCTCCCCAGGTCTCCTCCCCGCCATGGGGATTCCTCGTTTCCCAATCTATCTCTCCGTGGTTTAGGTCCCCCATGACCAGTAGCTTCGCCTTCATTCTATGCGCTATTGTTGCTGCCCTCTGCAGTTCATCTATACATGCCTTGTTGCTGTCCTCGTACTCCTGCCTGGGCCTTCTACTGTTTGGTGGGGGATTGTAGAGTATCAAGATTACAATCTTCTTCCCATCCACTGTCAGAGTTCCATGTATGGAGCTCGTGCTTTCATTGGTACCCGGATTTTCCAGCTCATCAAACTTCCATTTCCGCTTTATTAGGAGTGCCACTCCTCCTCCCTGTCTCTGTGTCCTTTCTTTTCTTATCACCTGGTACCCCTCCGGAAAGATTGCATCCGAGATCATGTCATTTATTTTAGTTTCCACTATTGCCACTATGTCTGGGTCTGCCTCACTAACTCTTTCTTTTATCTCTTCTGCTTTATTGGCTACCCCATCAGCATTGGTGTACCACACCTTGAGACTCTTCTTGGAAACTCGGGTGTCTGAGTTCCCCCTTTCACTGGGGGTCTGGGGGGGACTGGTGGGTGTCTGGGGGGCGAGTGGGGGCTGTGGGGGTGAATGGGGGGCGAGTGGGGGCTGTGGGGGTGAATGGGGGGGTGCTAGGGGGGTGCCTGGGAGTGCCTGGTAGGCGAATGGGGTCTGGGCATCTAGGGGGGTAGGAAGGGCATAATGGGTCTGAAAGTTAGGGGTCTGAATAGCATGTGGGGATTGAGAAATAGAGTGAGACTGAGAGTCAGATAGAGGTTGAGAAGTTGGGGGGGAGAGGGATATTGAGGACAGAGGGCTGAGAGGAGAATGGAGCATGGGTGCTGGGAGTGGAAGAGAGGGCGTATTAGTTAGGGGGGAATCGGGGGTAGGTGGGGGTTTTGGGGTAGAAGAGGGGAAGAGGGAGATGGGGGAAGGTGTTAGGGGGTCACAAGGTGAGGGGGTTAAATGTGGGCTGAAGGTGCATAGGAGGGGTGAGGGTTGGGTGGGGTTTGGGGGTGAGTGTAAGAGGGGTGCAGTGGAAGAGAAGGGGCAGGGGTGTGGGAAGGGGTAGTAGGGGAGGGGGGATGGGAAGGTGGGTTTGGGGAGGGCATGGCTTGACCCACTGGGGTCGTTGACAGGTGTGATGTTGGAGGGGCAGGGGAATCGTTGGGGAGGTGCAAATGTGGAATGGACAGGGGGGTTTTGGGGTGATGAAGCAGGGGGGTTTGGGGGGCTGAGGCAGGGGGGAGGTATAGGAGGGCTGAGTTGGGGATGATGCGACCTGGGGGGTGACCTGGGTTGTGACCTGGGGGGTGACCTGTGATGTGACCTGGGAGGTGAAACTACCTGAGAGGCTAGTTCGGTGTCGTGCTTGCCACCTATGCTTGTAGGCTATTTGCTCATCTTTCGTCATAAACCTCTCTATAAACACATTGTAATGGGTTTCACTTCCTCTGAGTAAATGCTTGTTCCTCATTATGTACTCCACAGCCTCCTCATTGGAGAATTGTACCAGAACAGGCCTATTTTTGGTACAATTGTAAGGTCCAACCCGGCGGCTGATATCCACCTCGTATTCTGCCATCCCTGCTCCAATACATCTCAATATCTCATGCAATTCATATTTTTCCGTCTCTATCCTGTCTTGTCTTGTTGATGCCCCAGATTCGAATAATCCATGTAGTATAATAGACCGCCTCCTCAGTAATTCTTTGTCATGCTGGTAGCCTGTCCCCTGGGGTTTCTCCATCCCAACCGCAGTCACTAACCCATCCCCCACTAATCCTCTGTCCTTAGCCATGCTGTTAATCCTTCCTAATTCGTTTGTGATCCGAGCACATTCCCTTCCCAGTCCTCTCTTCCCTTCCTAATCTCTTCCTGAATATAGAGCATAAGTTCTTGTTTCTGCCTCTCTACCTCAACCTGTATTTGCTGAAATAACTCGCTTTTAATCCCTTGGATTAGATCCACCATCCAATCGCTCCTTCTCTCTACAAATTTCCCTATTAATTTGTCTATAAATCTGTCCTCCTCCTCATCCCTGCTGGTGATTGACCTTGAACCCCTTCCTGATCGTGTCATTGCAGTAACAACCCAGCCAAAAAAGGCGCTCCTCAATACCTTGCTCAATCTGCAGCACAAACAGGCGAGAAAGTACACCACGCGGCTGGTCCAGATGTGAGGTCTCTGCGTCCCGCGTCCCAGCTGGTGAGGTCACTAGTGGTGAGGTCACTCCAGCTCAATGTCGGCTCCACAATTTCACAATACCACAAATGTACTCAACACTTATTTTCAGTGGTGCTGTTTCTACTGTTTTTCTTCACTTCCTTGTGGTTTTGAGTGAGCTTACTAATTATTCAATCACTCATATACACTCATATACGCATATACACTGATTTTCCCCCCCAATTCACTAGCTACGCAAGAGCTTCCCAAAGACCCGTCTTTGTGTGTGTGTGTGTGTGTGTGTGTGTGTGTGTGTGTGTGTGTACTCACCTAATTGTACTCACCTAATTGTGCTTGCGGGGGTTGAGCTTTGGCTCTTTGGTCCCGCCTCTCAACTGTCAATCAACAGGTGTACAGATTCCTGAGCCTACTGGGCTCTATCATATCTACACTTGAAACTGTGTATGGAGTCAGCCTCCACCACATCACTTCCTAGTGCATTCCATTTATTAACTACTCTGACACTGAAAAAATTCTTTCTAACGTCTCTGTGGCTCATCTGGGTACTAAGTTTCCACCTGTGTCCCCTTGTTCGTGTCCCACCCGTGGTGAAGAGTTTCTCTTTGTCCGCCCTGTCAATTCCCCTGAGAATTTTGTAGGTGGTTATCATGTCTCCCCTTACTCTTCTGTTTTCCAGGGATGTGAGGTTCAGCTCCTTTAGCCTTTCCTCGTAGCTCAATCCTCTCAGTTCCGGGACGAGCCTGGTGGCATACCGCTGAATCTTCTCTAACTTTGTCTTGTGTTTAACTAGGTATGGACTCCAGGCTGGAGCTGCATACTCCAGGATTGGTCTTACATAAGTGGTATACAGGGTTCTGAAAGATTCCTTACACAAATTTCTAAAGGCAGTTCTTATGTTGGCCAGTCTAGCATATGCCGCTGATGATATTCTTTTGATGTGGGCTTCTGGGGACAGGTTCGGTGTGATATCAACCCCCAGATCTTTCTCTCTATTTGACTCTTGTAGGATTTCCCCTCCCAAATGATACCTTGTGTTCAGCCTCCTGCTCCCTTCTCCTAATTTCATCACCTTACACTTTCCCGAGTTGAACTTTAGCAGCCATTTTCTAGACCATTCCTCCAGTTTATCCAGGTCATCCTGTAGTCTCTGTCTATCTTCATCCGTCTTGATTCTTCTCATAATTTTTGCATCATCAGCAAACATTGAGAGGAATGAGTCTATACCCTCCGGAAGATCGTTCACATATATTAGAAACAGGATGGGTCCAAGTACTGAGCCCTGTGGGACTCCGCTGGTGACATCTCGCCACTCTGATGTCTCCCCCCTCACCGTTACTCGCTGTTTCCTGTTGCTTAAGTACTCCCTTATCCACTGGAGCACCTTCCCTTTTACTCCTGCCTGTTGCTCCAACTTTTTTAACAGCCTTTTGTGCGGTACTGTGTCAAAGGCTTTTTGGCAATCCAGGAAAATGCAGTCGGCCCACCCTTCTCTTTCCTGCCTAATTTTTGTTGCTTGGTCATAAAATTCTATTAAACCTGTGAGGCACGATTTACCATCCCTGAACCCATGTTGGTGGTGCGTTACAAAGTTATTTCCCTCTAGATGCTCTACGAGCCTTTTCCTCACGATCTTCTCCATTACCTTGCATGGTATACAAGTTAAGGAAACTGGCCTGTAATTCAGTGCCTCTTGCCTGTCACCCTTTTTGTATATTGGGACCACGTTAGCTGTCTTCCAACTTTCTGGTAAGTCTCCTGTTTCCAGTGACCTGTTATACACCATAGAGAGTGGCACACTTAGTGCTTCTGCACCTTCCTTTAGTATCCATGGTGAGATTCTGTCAGGCCCAACAGCCTTTGTCACATCCAGCTCCAGCAGACACCTTTTGACCTCATCACTGGTGAGGTCAAATTCCTCCAAGGTTGCTTGGTTTGCCACCTCCTCATTTAGTGCAGGGGCTTCTCCTTGTTCTATTGTGAAGACCTCCTGGAATCTCTTGTTGAGTTCTTCACACACCTCCTTGTCATTCTCTGTGTATCTGTTCTCCGCTTTTCGCAGCTTCATCACTTGTTCTTTCACTGCTGTTTTCCTCCTGATGTGGCTGTGGAGCAGCTTTGGTTGGGTCTTGGCTTTACTCGCGATGTCATTTTCAAACTGTCTCTCTGCTTCTCTCCTCACTCTGAGGTACTCATTTCTGGCCCTCTGGTATCTCCCCTGCTCTCTGGTGTTCTGTTATTTCTGTAATTTCTCCATGTTCTTTTACTCAGTTGCTTCGCTACCCTGCATTCCTGGTTGAACCATGGGTTTTTCTGTTGTTTTTCGTTTTTCTCCTTTTGGACAGGGATAAACCTGTCTGCAGCTTCCTGGCACTTCTGGGTGACAAAATCCATCATGACCTGCACATTCTTGTCTCTAAGTTCTGTTTCCCATGGTATTCCTCTGAGGAAGCTCCTCATCTCTTCATATTTTCCTCTTCGGTAATTCAGTCTTTTTCCCTCCACTCCCATCCTTGGATAGGTTATCCCTACCTCCACCAAGTACTCAAAGGTCAGTACACTGTGGTCACTCATTCCTATGGGGGCTTCCACTTTGACTTCCCTTATTTCTGACTCATTCAGGGTGAATATCAAGTCGAGTCTAGCTGGTTCATCATTGCCTCTCACTCTTGTGGGTTCCTTGACATGCTGGCTCAGAAAATTCCTTGTTGCCACTTCCAAGAGTTTAGCTCTCCACGTATCTGCACCACCATGTGGGTCCCCATTCTCCCAGTCTATCTTTCCATGGTTGAAATCGCCCATGATTAAGAGTCTGGAGCCATTCCTGCAGGCAACTGAAGCTGCTCTCTCTATTATATTAATGGTTGCCATGTTGTTCCTATCAAACTCCTGTCTTGGTCTTCTGTCATTTAGGGGAGGGTTGTACATGACTGCCACTATTATCTTAGGTCCACCCATTGTTATAGTTCCTGTTATGTAATCTCTGAATCCGGCACAGCCCGGAATTTCCATCTCATCAAAACTCCAGTCCTTCCTTATCAGCAGGGCCACTCCTCCACCTCCTCTCCCTTCCCTCTCTTTCCTTACTATATAGTAGTCCTTTGGAAACACAGCATCTGTTATCACTCCTGACAATTTTGTTTCTGTTAGTCCTACTACATCAGGGTTTTCTTCTTGCACCCTTTCAGCCAGTTCACTTGCTTTATTGGTAATCCCATCAATGTTTGAGTACATTACCTTGAAGCTCACTTTCTTGTATCCAATTTCACCCTCACTCCCACAAGTGTAGGAAGTTGTTCTATGGTCAATGTTACTTGGGTAGGCTCCTCCTCCTGTGAGGTAGTTTCCAGGGTTCAAGGGTGTGGGATGTTTTCTTTTTTTTACTGTCACGACTGCAATGCATACGTCGCCAATGTACATGTGGCAGACGCTTCACGAAGCTGTCGGATTAGCAAAATAGAAAATACGAGAGCAACCGTCCAGGGCCTGGGAGCAAGGTCGAGTTAGAGTCCTTGTGGGTCTCTTCTCAGACTAGCCTCACCTGGTCCTGCTCCACGTTGGTCGTTGGAATCTCCTCAATGATGTAACACTTTAAGGGACTCCTAGGGTCCTCATCAAATTTATAGTTTAGTGACTTACAGGCAACTCGGTGTTGAAGACACTTAGAGCTGAAGGCTTGAGTAATATGGCAGTATTCAGAAGTGGTTCAACAGAAACACCGCATAAAGCTTAACAGTAGTTTATTTACTAACTTAACCACTAATACACAGGGTGTTTGATTTACTTTCGATT
>WNGS01069676.1:26575-43657 GCA_020271785.1 Procambarus virginalis | reverse complement strand
CTAACCTAACCTAACTTAACTTTTTCGGCAACCTAACCTAACCTAACCTAACCTATAAAGATAGGTTAGGTTAAGTTAGGTAGGGTTGGTTAGGTTCGGTCATATAACTACGTTAATTTTAACTCCAATAAAAAAATTGACCTCATACATAATGAAATGGGTAGCTTTATCATTTCATAAGAAAAAAATTAGAGAAAATATATTAATTCATGAAAACTTGGCTTATTAGGCAAATCGGGCCTTGCATAGTAGGCTGAGAAGTACGTTCTGGCTACTAGGTACGACATATATATATATATATATATATATATATATATATATATATATATATATATCACTTAGAACTCTTTGACCCGGCCAGGATTCGAACCCATGCCGTCCAGGATCACACACACACACACATATATATATATATATATATATAATATATATATATATATATATAATATATATATATATATATATATATATTCTTTGTTTTATAGTATACTAGCAGTTCCCGGCCACGCGTTGTTGTTGCTCGGCAACGAATGTGCGTTGCTGTAAACACAGTAAACAATCAGCAACACGAATAAGAAGCAGTCTGCAAGCACAATTTCCCTGGTGTCAAAATGGGTGTAAAACACTTCCCACGTCGTCGTCCTTTAATATCAGGGGAAGGTGTCAACACCACTGCTCGCCCTCATTATAATGCGCTAACCTTGTTTACTGTCGTCCCTCCACAACCCTGACACCAACTATCAACTAAACTGTCTTAAAGTCATATCCTTAAAATTATTCTATAGAACAGGAACACCACATGCTCTTCAGAATACCTCATGCTCTTCAGAACACAACATGCTCTTCAGAATACCTCATGCTCTTCAGAACACCACATACTCTTCAGAACATCACATGCTCTTCAGAACACCACATGATCTTCAGAATACCTCATGTTCTTCAGAACACCACATGATCGTCAGAATACCTCATGTTCTTCAAAACACCACATGCTCTTTAGAATACGGCATGCTCTTCAGAGCACCAAATGCTCTTCTTACAAGAGGGTTGCAGGCGCAGTCTTTCTATGAAGTCTTGAGAGTGACGAAGGTGGGCAGGGGAAAAAGTGCTAAGGTAAGGCGTCAGGGTTTTAGCGAGCCAGGAGGCAAGAGGATACCTGACAGAGCCCCGTGAAGAAATAATGATCACGACGTTCATGTTCACAGCTCTGTCTGGGTTCTCTTTCTCTGTCTACCGTAAACCCATGCATAGTAGCATGTACATTCACTTCTTTTCCTACCATCCTCCTTCTGTTAAGAAAAGTGTCCACGTCTCTCTCTTCCTCCGCGCTCTACGCATCAGCGACCCTCAGTTTCTTGATTCTGAAATTGCCTTTATCTACAAATCATTCTCTCGCCTTGGTTATCCTTTGCATTTCATCAACTGTGCCTACTCTCAAGATAAACGAAATTTCTTTCATCCTAAACCTGTTTCCAACACTAGTAGCACTGTACTATGCCTTCCCTTCATATCTGAACTCAAAACCTTTACCAATACCTTTCGTCCTCTTGACATTAAACTCGCCTTTCGACAAACTAACGCACTTCGTAGCAATCTAGTTCACACTGCTCCTCCTGCTTCTAATGCTGCTGGTGTCTACTCTATTTCCTGTTCGTCTTGTCCTTTCCAATACTTTGGAGAAACTGGCCGTACACTGAATGACAGACTTAAAGAACACAAGAGAAGTGTTAAGTCTGCAGACACTAACAATGCTCTCGTCTGCCATGTGAGGGATTCTAATCATCCCATTGATTGGTCTTTCTCCAAAATAATCTTTCCTGCCTCTACTCTACACAGACGCCGTCTTGTGGAATCGGCTCTAATACACAATGTACCCAACATGAACTTGAGTCTTGGCTTTGTTGCTGTGGACTCTTCCCTCTCGAAGTATATACTCAAATGCTCTAATCTTTCTAACAAACGTGACCTAACATAAGCCTACCCCTTCCATTTTCTTTCTTTCTCTTTTCTTTTCTTTATCTCTTCTCCTACTCTCCCTTGCTATCCTCTTCTTATTCCTATCTCCTTCTCATTCGGTGGTTATAATAGGAGCTGCCTCGTATGGGCCAATAAGCCCTCTGCAGCTCTTATTATTATTACTATCCCCTCTACTACACCTTACTTTGCTCCTCAGCTTTCTCTTGCCTATTTATTGCCTGTCTTTACTTCCTCATCACAATCAACTTGAGAATGGTCCAGGACGGACCGAAACGTCGTCGTCCCTTCACCTTCTAGTGTGTGGTCTCGTCAACATCACATGCTCTTGAGAATACCTCATGATCTTCAGAACACAACTTGCTCTTCAGAACACCACATGATCTTCAGAATAACTCATGCTCTTCAGAACACCACATCATCTTCAGAACACCACATGATCTTCAGAATAACTCATGCTCTTCAGGAACACCACATGCCCTTCAGGAACACCACATGCCCTTCAGGAACACCACATGCCCTTCAGGAACACCACATGCCCTTCAGGAACACCACATGCTCTTCAGAACATCACATGCTTTTCAGAATACCTTATAATCTTCAGATCGTCACATGCTCTTCAGAACACCACATACTCTTCAGAACACCACATACTCTTCAGGACACCAATTGCTCTTCAGAACACCACATGGCCCTCTTAACATCTCATGCTCTTCTTAAAACAACACGCTCTCCTGAACACTGCAATGCTCTTGCCTTCACCATTTGCTCTTCAGAATTCCTCATGCTCTTCACAGTACCAATTGCTCATCAGAACACCACTTGTACTCTTGATCACGAAACTGTCTTCTCAACACCGCAATGCTCTTGTGAACACCTATTAACACTTCAGAATATCAGATGCCTCTCAGGATACTGAATGCTCTTTTGATCACCCTATTTTCTTCGGAATACCACTTGCTCTTTTGAATACTACATGTTCTTTTGATCATCGCATCCTCTTCTGAATCCCACATGCTCTTATGAACACCACACCGCTCCTGTTGACACAAATTGCTCTTCAGAATTCCTCTTGTACTTGTGAACACCAATTGCTCTTAATGACACACGCTCTCCTGAACACCACATGCTCTTCTGAACACCGCATTGCTATTGTGGACACCAATTTATCATCTGATCATCGCAAAGATCTTGTTGTCACCAATTGATCTTCAGAATACTGGATGCTCATGTGAGCACCATATTTTTTTCAAAACACCACATGCTCATTTGAATACTCCATGCTCTTTTGAATACTACACGCTCTCTTAAACATCACATGTTCATCAGAATACCACATTATCCAGTGAACGCCACATACTCTTTTGAATACCACATGCTCCTCTGAACTGCACATGCACCTCTGAACTCCACAGTTTTTTTTAAATGCTACATACTTTTCTTAACACCATATGCTCCTCTAATCAACGCTTTTCTTAACATCACATGGCCTTCTGAATACCACATGCTCTTCAGAACACCCCGTGCTCCTCTCTATACCACATGCTTCTCTTAAGACCACAGTTTTTTATCAATACTAATGTACTTCTCAATACCACATATTCCGTTCAATACCACATGTTCCGTTCAATACCACATGTTCCGTTCAATACCACATGCTCTTCTCAATACCACATGCTCCTCTTAATACCACATGATCTTTTCAATACCACATGCTCCTCTTAATACCACATGATCTTCTCAATACCACATGCTCCTCCAAACACTACATGTTTTTCTGAATATTAAAAGCTCTTCTGAATTCCTTAGGCCTCAGTTGCATATTAGTGAGTGTTTCAACTGGGCTTTGTGGTGAGGACAGTTAAGCCGCCTACCGTAATATGAACATGTCAGTTCTCAAACAGCAACCCAGATAGTAATTATAAACGGTTCTAAAATTCAATGTCATATGAATACTTATCAATAATTCTTACTTGTGAAAATCTGCATAGAAGAACTCGGAGATCGGTGTGATATAATATGCAAATCATTCTGCATGCTTACAAAGATTTATGTAAAGGGAATATGAGTGTGAATGAGATTGCAATGTGATTGACATTCGATTAGTCTAATTTGCATACGAGTCAAGGAGGCAGAAAAAGTGTATTAATTTGACAGCTTTATTATGAGAATCCAGAGACAGTATAGAATAATTTTAAGGATATGACTTTAGACAGTTTAGTTGATAGTTGGTGTCAGGGTTGTGGAGGGACGACAGTAAACAAGGTTAGCGCATTATAATGTGGGCGAGCAGTGGTGTTGACACCTTCCCCTGATATTTAAAGACGGACGACGTGGGAAGTGTTTTACCACCCCATTTTGACACCAGGGAAATTGTGCTTGCAGACTGCTTCTTATTCGTGTTCTGATTGTTTACTGTGTTTACAGCACGCACATCGTTGCCCCGAGCACAACACGCGTGGCCGGGACCTGCTAGTAACTATAAAACAAAGAATATATATATATATATATTATATATATATATATATAATATATATATTATATATATATATATATATATATATATAATATTATATATATATATTCTGTTTTATAGTATACTAGCAGTTCCCGGCCACGCGTTGTTGTGGCTCGGCAACGAATGTGCGTTGCTGTAAACACAGTAAACAATCAGCAACACGAATAAGAAGCAGTCTGCAAGCACAATTTCCCTGGTGTCAAAATGGTGTAAAACACTTCCCACGTCGTCGTCCTTTAATATCAGGGGAAGGTGTCAACACCACTGCTCGCCCTCATTATAATGCGCTAACCTTGTTTACTGTCGTCCCTCCACAACCCTGACACCAACTATCAACTAAACTGTCTTAAAGTCATATCCTTAAAATTATTCTATACTGTCTCTGGATTCTCATAATAAAGCTGTCAAATTAATACACTTTTTCTGCCTCCTTGACTCGTATGCAAATTAGAATAATCGAATGTCAATCACATTGCAATCTCATTCACACTCATATTCCCTTTACATAAATCTTTGTAAGCATGCAGAATGATTTGCATATTATATCACACCGATCTCCGAGTTCTTCTATGCAGATTTTCACAAGTAAGAATTATTGATAAGTATTCATATGACATTGAATTTTAGAACCGTTTATAATTACTATCTGGGTTGCTGTTTGAGAACTGACATGTTCATATTACGGTAGGCGGCTTAACTGTCCTCACCACAAAGCCCAGTTGAAACACTCACTAATATGCAACTGAGGCCTAAGGAATTCAGAAGAGCTTTTAATATTCAGAAAAACATGTAGTGTTTGGAGGAGCATGTGGTATTGAGAAGATCATGTGGTATTAAGAGGAGCATGTGGTATTGAAAAGATCATGTGGTATTAAGAGGAGCATGTGGTATTGAGAAGAGCATGTGGTATTGAACGGAACATGTGGTATTGAACGGAATATGTGGTATTGAGAAGTACATTAGTATTGATAAAAAACTGTGGTCTTAAGAGAAGCATGTGGTATAGAGAGGAGCACGGGGTGTTCTGAAGAGCATGTGGTATTCAGAAGGCCATGTGATGTTAAGAAAAGCGTTGATTAGAGGAGCATATGGTGTTAAGAAAAGTATGTAGCATTTAAAAAAAACTGTGGAGTTCAGAGGTGCATGTGGAGTTCAGAGGAGCATGTGGTATTCAAAAGAGTATGTGGCGTTCACTGGATAATGTGGTATTCTGATGAACATGTGATGTTTAAGAGAGCGTGTAGTATTCAAAAGAGCATGGAGTATTCAAATGAGCATGTGGTGTTTTGAAAAAAATATGGTGCTCACATGAGCATCCAGTATTCTGAAGATCAATTGGTGACAACAAGATCTTTGCGATGATCAGATGATAAATTGGTGTCCACAATAGCAATGCGGTGTTCAGAAGAGCATGTGGTGTTCAGGAGAGCGTGTGTCATTAAGAGCAATTGGTGTTCACAAGTACAAGAGGAATTCTGAAGAGCAATTTGTGTCAACAGGAGCGGTGTGGTGTTCATAAGAGCATGTGGGATTCAGAAGAGGATGTGATGATCAAAAGAACATGTAGTATTCAAAAGAGCAAGTGGTATTCCGAAGAAAATAGGGTGATCAAAAGAGCATTCAGTATCCTGAGAGGCATCTGATATTCTGAAGTGTTAATAGGTGTTCACAAGAGCATTGCGGTGTTGAGAAGACAGTTTCGTGATCAAGAGTACAAGTGGTGTTCTGATGAGCAATTGGTACTGTGAAGAGCATGAGGAATTCTGAAGAGCAAATGGTGAAGGCAAGAGCATTGCAGTGTTCAGGAGAGCGTGTTGTTTTAAGAAGAGCATGAGATGTTAAGAGGGCCATGTGGTGTTCTGAAGAGCAATTGGTGTCCTGAAGAGTATGTGGTGTTCTGAAGAGTATGTGGTGTTCTGAAGAGCATGTGACGATCTGAAGATTATAAGGTATTCTGAAAAGCATGTGATGTTCTGAAGAGCATGTGGTGTTCCTGAAGGGCATGTGGTGTTCCTGAAGGGCATGTGGTGTTCCTGAAGGGCATGTGGTGTTCCTGAAGGGCATGTGGTGTTCCTGAAGAGCATGAGTTATTCTGAAGATCATGTGGTGTTCTGAAGATGATGTGGTGTTCTGAAGAGCATGAGTTATTCTGAAGATCATGTGGTGTTCTGAAGAGCAAGTTGTGTTCTGAAGATCATGAGGTATTCTCAAGAGCATGTGATGTTGACGAGACCACACACTAGAAGGTGAAGGGACGACGACGTTTCGGTCCGTCCTGGACCATTCTCAAGTTGATTGTGATGAGGAAGTAAAGACAGGCAATAAATAGGCAAGAGAAAGCTGAGGAGCAAAGTAAGGTGTAGTAGAGGGGATAGTAATAATAATAAGAGCTGCAGAGGGCTTATTGGCCCATACGAGGCAGCTCCTATTATAACCACCGAATGAGAAGGAGATAGGAATAAGAAGAGGATAGCAAGGGAGAGTAGGAGAAGAGAGAAAGAAAAGAAAAGAGAAAGAAAGAAAATGGAAGGGGTAGGCTTATGTTAGGTCACGTTTGTTAGAAAGATTAGAGCATTTGAGTATATACTTTGAGAGGGAAGAGTCCACAGCAACAAAGCCAGGACTCAAGTTCATGTTGGGTACATTGTGTATTAGAGCCGATTCCACAAGACGGCGTCTGTGTAGAGTAGAGGCAGGAAAGATTATTTTGGAGAAAGACCAATCAATGGGATGATTAGAATCCCTCACATGGCAGACGAGAGCATTGTTAGTGTCTGCAGACTTAACACTTCTCTTGTGTTCTTTAAGTCTGTCATTCAGTGTACGGCCAGTTTCTCCAAAGTATTGGAAAGGACAAGACGAACAGGAAATAGAGTAGACACCAGCAGCATTAGAAGCAGGAGGAGCAGTGTGAACTAGATTGCTACGAAGTGTGTTAGTTTGTCGAAAGGCGAGTTTAATGTCAAGAGGACGAAAGGTATTGGTAAAGGTTTTGAGTTCAGATATGAAGGGAAGGCATAGTACAGTGCTACTAGTGTTGGAAACAGGTTTAGGATGAAAGAAATTTCGTTTATCTTGAGAGTAGGCACAGTTGATGAAATGCAAAGGATAACCAAGGCGAGAGAATGATTTGTAGATAAAGGCAATTTCAGAATCAAGAAACTGAGGGTCGCTGATGCGTAGAGCGCGGAGGAAGAGAGAGACGTGGACACTTTTCTTAACAGAAGGAGGATGGTAGGAAAAGAAGTGAATGTACATGCTACTATGCATGGGTTTACGGTAGACAGAGAAAGAGAACCCAGACAGAGCTGTGAACATGAACGTCATGATCATTATTTCTTCACGGGGCTCTGTCAGCTATCCTCTTGCCTCCTGGCTCGCTAAAACCCTGACGCCTTACCTTAGCACTTTTTCCCCTGCCCACCTTCGTCACTCTCAAGACTTCATAGAAAGACTGCGCCTGCAACCCTCTTGTAAGAAGAGCATTTGGTGTTCTGAAGAGCATGCCGTATTCTAAAGAGCATGTGGTGTTTTGAAGAACATGAGGTATTCTGACGATCATGTGGTGTTCTGAAGAACATGAGGTATTCTGAAGATCATGTGGTGTTCTGAAGAGCATGTGATGTTCTGAAGAGCATGTGGTGTTCTGAAGAGCATGGGGAATTCTGAAGAGCATGTGGTGTTCTGAAGAGCATGTGATGTTCTGAAGAGTATGTGGTGTTCTGAAGAGCATGAGGTATTCTGAAGAGCATGTTGTGTTCTGAAGAGCATGAGGTATTCTGAAGAGCATGTGGTGTTCCTGAAGAGCATGTAGTGTTCTGAAGAGTATGTAGTGTTCTGAAGAGCATGTGGTGTTCTGAAGAACATGTGGTGTTCTGAAGAGAATGTGGTGTTCTGAAGAGTATGTGGAGTTCTGAAGAGTATGTGGTGTTCTGAAGAGTATGTGGTGTTCTGAGGAGTATGTGGTGTTCTGAAGAGTATGTGGTGTTCTGAATAACATGTGGTGTTCTGAAAAGAATGTGGTGTTCTGAAGAGTATTTGGTGTTCTGAAGAACTTGTGGTGTTCTGAAGAGAATGTGTTGTTCTAAAGAGTATGTGGTGTTCTGTGGAGTATGTGGTGTTCTGAAGAGTATGTGGTGTTCTGAAGAGCATGTGGTGTTCTGAAGAACGTGTGGTGTTCTGAAGAGAATGTGGTGTTCTGAAGAGAATGTGGTGTTCTGAAGAGTATGTGGTGTTCTGAAGAGCATGTGGTGTTCTGAAGAACGTGTGGTGTTCTGAAGAGAATGTGGTGTTCTGAGGAGTATGTGGTGTTCTGAAGATCATGTGGTGTTCCGAAGAAAATGTGGTGTTCTGAAGAGTATGTGGTGTTCTGAAGAGCATGTGGTGTTCTGAAGAGCAAGAGGGATTCTGAAGAGCATGTGGTGTTCTGAAGAGCATGAGGTATTCTGAAGAGCATGTGGTGTTCTGAAGAGCATGAGGTATTCTGAAGAGCATGTGGTGTTCTGAAGAGCATGTGGTGTTCTGAAGAGCATGTGGTGTTCTGAAGAGCATGTGGTGTTCTGAAGAGTATGTGATATTCTGAAGAGCATGTGGTGTTCTGAAGAGCAAGAGGGATTCTGAAGAGCATGTGGTGTTCTGAAGAGCATGAGGTATTCTGAAGAGCATGTGGTGTTCTGAAGAGCATGAATTATTCTCAAGAGTATGTGGTGTTCTGAAGAACATGCCGTGTTCTAAAGAGCATGTGGTGTTCTGAAGAACATGAGGTATTCTGAAGATCATGTGGAATTCTGAAGAACATGAGGTATTCTGAAGATCATGTGGTGTTCTGAAGAGCATGTGATGTTCTGAAGAGCATGTGGTGTTTTGAAAAGCATGCCTTGTTCGTAAGAGCATTTGGTATTTAGAAACGCATGGTGATCAGAACAGCTTTGGGAGCTCTTCAAGCTCTGAAGAGCTTGTGGGCCTCATCAGAGCTTGGGGGTATTCTGTAGAATATGTGGCATTTTAAAAGTAGAATATGTGTGATGTTCAGAAGAGCATGTTGTGTTTAGTAGAGCATGCGGCATTATTAAGGTCAATTAGTGTTCACAAGATCATGAGGTATTCTGAAGAGCAATTGGTGACAGTAAGAGTATTGCGTTGTTCAGATAAACAATTGGTGTAAACAAGAGCATTGTGGTGTTCAGAAGAGCGTGAGGTGGTATGAAGAACGTTTGGTGTTCGGAAGAATTTGTGGAGGTCATAAAAGCCTGTGGAAGAGGCTGTTGTCTTCAGAAGGGTACGTGGTGTTCTGAAGAGCATATTGTATTCTGAAGGCAATGTGATGTTCAGAAAAGTGTGAAGATTTCAGGAGAACATGCAGTGTTCAGGAGAGCATGTAGTATTCAGAAGAGCATGTGGGCGTGTGGTGTTTGGGAGAGCATAAGGTAAGCAGAACTTCGTGTATAGTTCAAAAAGGTATCTGGTATTCAGAAGAGCACCGCATGGTATTCTAAATAACATGTGGTGTTCTAAAGAGCATATGATAATCTGGAGAGCATGTGCTGTTAAGAGGAGCCTGTGATGTTCAGTAGAGCATGGGGTGTTCATAAGAACATGTTGCAATCTTAATAGAATGTGGTGTTCAAGAAATAATATAGTATTCAGATGAACATGTGGTATATTGAAGCGCCAGTGGTATTTTGAAGAGCATGTGGTGCTCAAAAGAGCATACGGTCTTCAGAAGAGCATGTTGTATTTAGAATAGCATGTTGTATTCAGAACAGCATGTTGTATTTATTAAAGCATGTTGTATTTAGAAGAGCATGTTGTATTCAGAAGATCAAGCAGTTTATCAAGAAGATCATGTGGTGTTCAGAAGAACATATATTATTCACAAGAGTTTGTTATATTTAGAAAAGAATGTGGTGTTCAGAGAGGCATATGGTATGTAAAAGAGCGTGTGGTGTTCAAAAGAGCATTTGGAGTTCAGTAGACCATGTGTTATTCTGAAGAGCAATTAGTGTTAAAGAATACGATATAATGGTAAGAGCATGTGAAAATCTGAAGAACAAATGGTGTTCACAACGGCATGTGGTATTCTGATGAGCATGTGGCGTTCAGAAGTGAATTGTGGTGTTCATAATAGCATTGTGATGTTCAGAAGAGGGTGTTGTTTTCAGAAAATGCATGTGATGTTCAGAAGACCATGTGGTATTCTAAAGAGCATATAGTATTCTGAAGAGTGTGTGATATTCATGGAGTATGCGGCATAATAAAGAGCATAGGGACTTTAGAAGAGCATGTGGTGGTCATAAGAACTTGTAATATTCTGAAAAGCATATGTAACTGATGAGTATGTGGTGTTCATAAGAACTTGTGTATTCTGAAGAGCATATGTATTCTGAAGAGTATGTAATATTTAGAAGAGCCTGTTTTATATAATGGCATGTCGTGCCCAGAAGAGAATGTTGAATTTTAAAGAGCATTTGGTGTTATGAAGAGAATGTGGTATTCTAAAGAGCATGGTATTCACAAAAAAAGTGATGTTCATATGAGCATGTTGTGTTCAGAAGAGCATATGGTATTCAGAAGATCAAGTGGTTTTCAAGATAGTGTAGTGTTCAGAAGAGCACGTAGTGCTCTGAAGAGCATGTGGGTTTAGAGGAACGTGTTGTTCACAAGAGAATGTATTCAGTGGAGCATGTGGTAGTATGAAAGCGTGTTGTGTTCAGAGGAACAAGTGGTGTTCATTGGGGTAAGTGGTAGTTTGAAGGGAATGGGGCATTGTTAAGAGCATGTTTTGTTCACATGACATGTACGTGGTATCCTGAATAGTAAGTGGTGTTCAGGAGAGCATATGTATTTTGTTCAGCACGTGGTGTTCAGAATATTATATGTTTTTTCTAAGGAGCACATAATATTCAGAATACCTGTGGTGTTCCAAAAAACCATACGGTGTTCAGAACAGCACGTGTATTCAGAAGAGCATATGGTGTTTAGAAGAGCATGTGTTATTCAGAGGAGTATGTGTGTTCAGATGAGCACGTTGTCTTCTGAATGGGCATGTGGCGTTCAGAAGAGAAAAGGGGTATTATGAAGGGTACGTAGTGTACTGAAGAGCATGTGGTGTTCTGAAGAGCATGTGGTGTTCTGAAGAGCATGTAGTGTTCTGAAGAACAAGTATTGTTTTGTAGAGCATGTGGTACTCAGGAGTGCATAAGGGAGCCGGTCGGCCGAGCGGACAGCACGCTGGACTTGTGATCCTGTGGTCCTGGGGTCGATCCCAGGCGCCGGCGAGAAACAATGGGCAGAGTTTCTTTCACCCTATGCCCCTGTTACCTAGCAGTAAAATAGGTACCTGGGTGTTAGTCAGCTGTCACGGGCTGCTACCTGGGGGTGGAGGCCTGGTCGAGGACCGAGCCGCGGGGACACTAAAGCCCCGAAATCATCTCAAGATAACCTCAAGATAAGGTGTTCTGATCTCTTCTGAACATGTGGTGTTCAGAAGAGCATGTGGTATTCTGTAGGGCGCATAGTGTTCAGAAAAGCGTTGGAATTTCTGAATGTCATGTGGAGTTAAAAAGAGCATGTGGCATTCACATTCACTAGAACATGTGGTGTTCAGTAGAGCATGTTGTGTTCAGAAGAGCACAGGAGAAAACCAATTGTTCACAAGAGCAGGTTGTGTTCAGAAGAATGTGTGGTTCAAAGGAGCATATGGTGTTCTGATGAGCATGTGATGTTCGGAAAAGAATGTGGTGTTCAAAAGAGCGTTTGGTATTCTAAAGAGTATGCTGTGTTCAGAATAGCACGTGGAAGTACATGTGGTGTTCAGAAGAGTGTGTGGTATACGGAAGAGCATGTGGTGTTCAGAGGAGCCTGTGTATACGGAAGAGCATGTGGTGTTCAGAGGAGCGTGTGTATACGGAAGAGCATGTGGTGTTCAGAGGAGCGTGTGTATACGGAAGAGCATGTGGTGTTCAGAGGAGCGTGTGTATACGGAAGAGCATGTGGTGTTCAGAGGAGCGTGTGTATACGGAAGAGCATGTGGTGTTCAGAGGAGCGTGTGCATCCGGAAGAGCATGTGGTGTTCAGAGGAGCGTGTGTATACGGAAGAACATGTGGTGTTCAGAGGAGCGTGTGCATCCGGAAGAGCATGTGGTGTTCAGAGGAGCGTGTGTATACGGAAGAACATGTGGTGTTCAGAGGAGCGTGTGTATACGGAAGAGCATGTGGTGTTCAGAGGAGCGTGTGTATACGAAAGAGCATGTGGTGTTCAGAGGAGCGTGTGTATACGGAAGAGCATGTGGTGTTCAGAGGAGCGTGTGTATACGGAAGAGCATGTGGTGTTCAGAGGAGCGTGTGTACTCACCTAGTTGTACTCACCTAGTTGTGCTTGCGGGGGTTGAGCTCTGGCTCTTTGGTCCCGCCTCTCAACCGTCAATCAACAGGTGTACAGTTTCCTGAGCCTATTGGGCTCTATCATATCTACACTTGAAACTGTGTATGGAGTCAGCCTCCACCACATCGCTTCCTAATGCATTCCATTTGTCAACCACTCTGACACTAAAAAAGTTCTTTCTAATATCTCTGTGGCTCATTTGGGCACTCAGTTTCCACCTGTGTCCCCTAGTGCGTGTGCCCCTTGTGTTAAACAGCCTGTCTTCTGTCTTCCAACGAAGTGAGGTTTAATTCCTGCAGTCGCTCCTCGTAGCTCATACCTCTCAGCTCGGGTACTAGTCTGGTGGCAAACCTTTGAACCTTTTCCAGTTTAGTCTTATGCTTGACTAGATAGGGACTCCATGCTGGAGCCGCATACTCCAGGATTGGTCTGACATATGTGGTATATAATGTTCTGAAAGATTCCTTACACAAGTTTCTAAAGGCCGTTCTTATGTTAGCCAACCTGGCATATGCTGCTGATGTTATCCTCTTGATATGAGCTTCAGGGGACAGGTCTGGCGTGATATCAACCCCCAGGTCTTTCTCTCTCTCTGACTCTTGAAGTATTTCATCTCCCAAATGATACCTTGTATCTGGTCTCCTGCTTCCTACCCCTATCTTCATTACATTACATTTGCTTGGGTTAAACTCTAACAGCCATTTGTTCGACCATTCCTGCAGCTTGTCCAGGTCTTCTTGAAGTCTCAAGCTGTCCTCCTCTGTCTTAATCCTTCTCATAATTTTGGCGTCGTCAGCAAACATTGAGAGGAATGAGTCTATACCCTCTGGGAGATCATTTACGTATATCAGAAACAGGATAGGTCCAAGTACAGAGCCCTGTGGGACTCCACTGGTGACTTCACGCCAGTCTGAGGTCTCACCCCTCACTGTAACTCTCTGCTTCCTATTGCTTAGGTACTCCCTTATCCACTGGAGCGCCCTACCTGTTACTCCTGCCTGTTTCTCCAGCTTATGCATCAACCTTTTATGGGGTACTGTGTCAAAGGCTTTCCGACAGTCCAAAAAATGCAGTCCGCCCACCCTTCTCTTTCTTGCTTAATTCTTGTCACCTGATCGTAGAATTCTATCAAGCCTGTAAGGCAAGATTTACCCTCCCTGAACCCATGTTGATGGGTTGTCACGAAGTCTCTTCTCTCCAGATGTGTTACTAGGTTTTTTCTCACAATCTTCTCCATCACCTTGCATGGTATACAAGTTAAGGACACTGGCCTGTAGTTCAGTGCCTCTTGTCTGTCACCCTTTTTGTATATTGGTACTACATTAGCAGTCTTCCATATTTCTGGTAGGTCCCCCGTTTCCAGTGAAACGGATCCGGAAGAGCATGTAAGGTTCATAAGATCTTCTTAGTTCTGGTCCTCAGTTCATTCTCGCACAATTCCAGGTTCGTATCCCGAGAAGAAATGAAATGACTGGGCACATGTCGTTTCACCTAATGTATCTGTTCATCTAGAATTGAGTAGGTGCTCAGGAGTTAGTCATCTTGTTGCGTCCTGGTCGTGGTCAGTAATTCGGCCTTTGTGTGGAGGGGGAGGGGAACCTTGGTATAAGTCTACCGTGTATGAATACATTCTGGCTTCCTGTCCCCCCGACACAAAGAATTATTATTATATAAGCACATGGAGTGTTCTTAAGATCATGTAGTGTTCAAAACAGTATAGAGTATTCAGAAAAGTATTGAGTGTTCAGCAGAGCATTGTGTGTTCAGAAGAGCATAGAATGTTCAGAAGAGCATATAGTGTTCAGAAGAGTATGGAGTGTTCGGAAGAGCATGAAATATTCAGAACAACATGGTGTTTTCAGAGCATGACGCGTTCAGAACATCTTGGGGTTCAGGGGAGCATAAAGTATTTAGTAAAACAAGGAGACGACAGAGAGCGCTGGAGTCTCCAAATTGTCGTCGTTCCCCCGAAAAACGAGAGCGACGTGTTGTGGAAATTGTCGGCGCATGCACGTCCCAACTTCCCCCCAGGAAGCACTACAGGAAGCACTATCCATTTCGTATGAAAGAAACTTGAAAATGTTAAAAGAGTATTTCTGGACTCAGTCCCCGGTACATGTCTGAAGCCAGCAAGGAGTCTGGCTCCAACACGACCGTGTAATTACGCAATTTATCCAGTGTATGGAGTGCTTGAAATGGACTTCACAAGTTGTATGAACGAAAGTCCCACTCTACCTCAGAGGCTACAGCGACTCCCATGACTTGAAGGACGGTGTACGTAGTCATATATAAATTATATTCAGAGCACAGAGGCTTTTAAAACCTTACTTTCTAATAAACACTTTGTAAGAAACACTTTTTAAAAAACACTTTCTAATAAACACTTAGGTTTCTCTACAAAAATCAGTTGGTATTTAGAATATCGAGGTTTGATGATACATGTGAGAGCTGAGGGAGCCCTGGTCACCTGTCCCTGATACATGTGAGAGCTGAGGGAGCCCTGGTCACCAGTCCATGATACATGTGAGAGCTGAGGGAGCCCTGGTCACCAGTCCATGATACATGTGAGAGCTGAGGGAGCCCTGGTCACCAGTCCATGATACATGTGAGCTGAGGGAGCCCTGGTCCCAGTCCATGATACATTGAGAGCTGAGGGAGCCCTGGTCACCAGTCCCTGATACATGTGAGAGCTGAGGGAGCCCTGGTCACCAGTCCATGAACATGTGAGACTGAGGAGCCCTGTCACCAGTCCATATACATGTGAGAGCTGAGGGAGCCCTGGTCACCAGTCCTGATACATGTGAGAGCTGAGGGAGCCCTGGTCACCAGTCCAGATACATGTGAGAGCTAGGGACCCTGTCACCAGTCCATGATACATGTGAGAGCTGAGGGAGCCCTGGTCACCAGTCCATGATACATGTGAGAGCTGAGGGAGCCCTGGTCACCAGTCCATGATACATGTGAGAGCTGAGGAGCCCTGGTCACCAGTCATGATACATGTGGCAGCTGAGGGAGCCCTGGTCACATCCATGATACATGTGAGAGCTGAGGGAGCCCTGGTCACCAGTCCCTGATACAGTGGGAGCTGAGGGAGCCCTGGTCACCAGTCCATGATACATGTGAGCTGAGGGAGCCTGGTCACCAGTCCCTGATACAGTGAGAGCTGAGGGAGCCCTGGTCACCAGTCCATGATACATGTGGCAGCTGAGGGAGCCCGGTCACCAGTCCATGATACATGTGGCAGCTGAGGGAGCCTGGTCCCAGTGCCTGATACATGTGGCAGCTGAGGGAGCCCTGGTCACCAGTGCCTGATACATGTGGCAGCTGAGGGAGCCCTGGTCACCAGTGCCTGATACATGTGGCAGCTGAGGGAGCCCTGGTCATTAAAGGCAACAAGTAGGCAAGACAGAGGTTGGGAGAAGGAAATCTTACAGGAATAAAAAAAGGCAATAGGTACGGATGGTAAGGTGTAATAAAGGGGGTAATAATAGAATAAGAAAGGATCGTAAGAGAAAACAAGGTAAAGAAAAAGAAAGTAAGAAAGATAAAATGAAGGGTAGGCTTATGCTAGGTCATGTTGTTAGAAAGTTTAGAACATTTGAGTATATACTGTGTAAGAGAAGAGTCAACACAACAAAGCCAGGACTCGGTTCATGTTGTGTATCAGAGCCGACTCAACAAGACGGCGTCTGTGTACAGTAGAGGCCGGAAAAAATATTTTGTTGAAAGACCTGTCAAGGATTATTAGAATCCCTAACATGACAGAAGAGACCATTGTTAGTGTCTGGAGATTTATCACTTCTTTTGTGTTCTTAAGTCTGTCATTCAGTGTACGGCCAGTTTCACCATAGTATTGGAGAGGACAAGACGAACAGGAAATAGAGTAGACACCAGCAGCATTAGAAGCAGGAGGAGCAGTGTGAAATATATTGCTACGAAGAGTGTTAGTGTGTCGAAAGGCGAGCTTTATGACAAGAGGACGAAAGGTATTAGTAAAAGTTTTGAGTACAGATATGAAGGGAAGGCATAGTACAGTGCTACTAGTGTTGGAAGCAGGATTAGGATGAAAGAAATTTCGTTTAGCTTGAGAGTAGGCACAGTTAATAAACTGTAAAGGGTAACCAAGGCGAGAGAATGATTTGTAGATAATGGAAATTTCAGAATCAAGAAACTGAGGATTGTGCTGATGCATAGAGCGCGGAGGAAG
>WNGS01069676.1:0-25575 GCA_020271785.1 Procambarus virginalis | reverse complement strand
CTGCAGGAGCTGAAGGAGGCATTTGAGCGGAATTCTGTGTGCGTTTCACTTATGAGATGGAGAAGAATGGGAAGCTGCCCTTTGTAGATGTAAGAGTCATGGAAGGAGCGGAGGTTTCCACAGTGCAGTTTACACTAAGGAAACAAACATAGGAATGTGCCTTAATGCCAAACAGTGACTGCCCAGACAGGTACAAGAGGAGTGTCGTTAACGCTTATGTCGACCGTGCTCTCAGCCACAGCTCAGGATGGAAGCAAGTCGATGAAGAACTCTGTAGGGTAAGGCAGGTCCTAGTCAACAACGGCTTCTCAATGGTTTCGTTGAAGACATCATAAGAAGGAAGGTGAAACGCCATGCAACCTCTGAAGAGACAACTAACACAAAACCTGTACCCCCTACTAAACTATTTTACAGGAACTTCTTTTCCACAGCTCATAAAACGGAGGAAAGGGTCCTGAAAGATATTGTTAATAGAAACGTTATCCCTACAGACAAAAATCAGAAGATACAATTGACGATCTATTATAAAACCAAGAACCTACTCATGAGAAACTCTCCAGACACAAGCAGAACGATTTAAAAAGAGACCTATGTCGTCTATGCCTTCAAATGCCCACTTGGGGACTGAATGCCTCAAAGAATTCAGTATATAGGCAAGACAACAACATCTCTTTCCAGGCGATTAACAATGCATAAGCAACAGGGCTCCATTAAGGAACATATAATCTCTTCCACAACCAGACCATCACCAGAGAAGTCTTAACAAAAAACACGGAAATCATCGATAGATACAGCGATAGCAGGCGGCTAGATATCTGTGAGTCACTACACATTAAGAAGTTGACACCAGCAATCAACAGCCAATTAATGCACAACTATATTCTACCCACTTCAAGACTCCGCACCAATATAGAAGCATCAAGAAATATGGGCCAATAGCCCTTTGCAGTTACTTCCATTCTTCCCTTTAACTTACAAAATATTATACCCATTGTTCGTGTTCTGTGTTTTCACCTCATCCAAAACTGTTGTAACATATCACCTCACCCAAATGCAGGTATAAAATCGAAGCTGTTTTAAAACTCTGTTCAGTTGTAGTTGTGTGTGTGTAAACTAAAGTCTTTGAAAATGTAATAAGTTTTACGAAACCCATTTAAGTGTTGCGTCAGACTAGAAATAAAAATGAATTTTGGAGAACTGATTTTTCAGTTACAATCAACAGTGAAAAAGAATATAAGAAACATTGAGAAAATTCGTGTTAGAATTATTAATCTACTTTTCGGTCATATTAAAATATATGTCTACAGGAAAGACTGCTACCAAAATATACTAAATACCTATATATATATATATAATATATATATATATATATATATATATATATATATATATATAATATATATATATATATATATAGGTTAGGTTAGGCTATATGCGAATGAAACCTCATTTTCATTCGCATATAGTCCTGCGGACCATTCAGGCTTGTTCGCATTTGTGTTTCTCACGTGTGCCCCAAAGAATGAGGTGATTTGGTAAAATGCTATGCCCAAGATAACATCCGAGTGCCGGCGGTGAGGTGGTTCAAATAGCTTCGGCTATCACCTCATTATGTCCGGTCGTGATGGTCAAGTGGTTTAAGGCGTCTTGTACATACCAGTTGCGTTGCTCCTGGGAGTATGGGTTCGAGTCACTTCTGGGGTGTGAGTTTTCATTCGCATATAGTCCTGGGGACCATTCAGGCTTGTTCGCATTTGTGTTCCTCACGTGTGCCCCAAAGAATGAGGTGATTTGGTAAATGCTATGCCCAAGATAACCATCCGAGTGCCGGCGGTGAGGTGGTTCAAATAGCTTCGGCTATCACCTCATTATGTCCGGTCGTGATGGTCAAGTGGTTTACGGCGTCTTGTACATACCAGTTGCGTTGCTCCTGGGAGTATGGGTTCGAGTCACTTCTGGGGTGTGAGTTTTCATTCGCATATAGTCCTGGGGACCATTCAGGCTTGTTCGCATTTGTGTTCCTCACGTGTGCCCCAAAGAATGAGGTGATTTGGTAAAATGCTATGCCCAATAACCATCCGAGTGCCGGCGGTGAGGTGGTTCAAATAGCTTCGGCTATCACCTCATTATGTCCGGTCGTGATGGTCAAGTGGTTTAAGGCGTCTTGTACATACCAGTTGCGTTGCTCCTGGGAGTATGGTTCGAGTCACTTCTGGGTGTGAGTTTTCATTCGCATATAGTCCTGGGGACCATTCAGGCTTGTTCGCATTTGTGTTCCTCACGTGTGCCCCAAAGAATGAGGTGATTTGGTAAAATGCTACGCCCAAGATAACCATCCGAGTGCCGGCGGTGAGGTGGTTCAAATAGCTTCGGCTATCACCTCATTATGTCCGGTCGTGATGGTCAAGTGGTTTAAGGCGTCTTGTACATACCAGTTGCGTTGCTCCTGGGAGTATGGGTTCGAGTCACTTCTGGGGTGTGAGTTTTCATTCATATATATATATATATTATATATATATATATATATATATATATATATATATATATATATATATATATATATATATATATATATATATATATGTCGTACCTAGTAGCCAGAACTTACTTTTTGGCCTACTATGCAAGGCCCGATTTGCCTAATAAGCCAAGTTTTCCTGAATTAATATATTTTCTCTAATTTTTTTCTTATGAAATGATAAAGCTACCCATTTCATTATGTATGAGGTCAATTTTTTTTCATTGGAGTTAAAATTAACGTAGATATATGACCGAACCTAACCAACCCTACCTAACCTAACCTAACCTATCTTTATAGGTTAGGTTAGGTTAGGTAGCCGAAAAAGTTAGGTTAGATTAGGTTAGGTAGGTTAGGTAGTCTAAAAACAATTAATTCATGAAAACTTGGCCTATTAGGCAAATCGAGCCTTGCATAGTAGGCTGACAATTGCGTTCTGGCTACTAGGTACGACATATATATATATATATATATATATATATATATATATATATATATATATATATATATATATATATATATATATATATATATATATGTGTCGTACCTAATAGCCAGAACGTACTTCTCAGCCTACTATGCAAGGCCCGATTTGCCTAATAAGCCAAGTTTTCCTGAATTAATATATTTTCTCAAATTTTTTTCTTATGAAATGATAAAGCTACCCATTTCATTATGTATGAGGTCATTTTTTTTTATTGGAGTTAAAACTAACGTAGATATATGACCGAACCTAACCAACCCTACCTAACCTAACCTAACCTATTTTTATAGGTTAGGTTAGGTTAGGTAGCCGAAAAAGTTAGGTTAGGTTAGGTTAGGTAGGTTAGGTAGTCGAAAAACAATTAATTGAAGAAAACTTGGCTTATTAGGCAAATGGGGCCTTGTATAGGAGGCTGAAAAGTGCGTTCTGGCTACTAGTACGACATATATATATATATATATATAGAGATAGATATATATATATATATATATATATATATATATATATATATATATATAGATCTATATATATAAATATATATATATATATATATATATATATATTTATATATATATATATATATTATATATATATATATATATATATGTCGTACCTAGTAGCCAGAACGCACTTCTCAGCCTACTATGAAAGGCCCGATTTGCCTAATAAGCCAAGTTTTCATGAATTAATTGTTTTTCGGCTGCCTAACCTACCTAACCTAACCTAACCTAACTTTTGGGCAACCTAACCTAACCTAACCTATAAAGATAGGTTAGGTTAGGTTAAGTAGGGTTGGTTAGGTTCGGTCATATATCTACGTTAATTTTAACTCCAATAAAAAAAATTGACCTCATACATAATGAAATGGGTAGCTTTATCATTTCATAAGAAAAAAATTGAGAAAATATATTATTTCAGGAAAACTTTGCTTATTAGGCAAATCGGGCCTTGCATAGTAGGCTGAGAAGTGCGTTCTGGCTACTAGGTACGATATATATATATATATATATATATATATATATATATAATATATATATATATATATATATATATATATATATATATATATCACTTAGAACTCTTTGACCCGGCCAGGATTCGAACCCATGTTGCCCAGGATCACATATATAATATATATATATATATTATATATATATATATATATATATATATATATATATATATATATATATATATATATATATATATATATATATATATATGTGAGAAAGCTGCATGAACGCGCAAGCCATATATCACTTAGAACTCTTTGACCCGGCCAGGATTCGAACCCATGCCGTCCAGGATCACCCCTAAACGTACACAGTACCGTGACCACCACACCAATGATCGTCTATCGTGGTGCACCACGATCGATCGTGGTGCGGTGGTCACGGTACTGTGTACGTTTAGGGGTGATCCTGGACGGCATGGGTTCGAATCCTGGCCGGGTCAAAGAGTTCTAAGTGATATATGGCTTGCGCGTTCATGCAGCTTTCTCACATATATATATATATATATATATATATATATATATATATATATATATATATATATATATATATATATATATATATATATATATATATATATATAACATTGAAGGCTACATCCTTCGTTGGGGCGGCTCTACATATATACTACGTTTGACTGCTTTAAATGGTTCTCCGTCGGTTTGGGGTGTTTTTAATGAGGAGGTCGGTAGTCTTCTTTGTTTTATAGTACACTAGCAGTTCCCGGCCACGCGTTGTTGTGGCTCAGCAACGAATGTGCGTTGCTGTAAACACAGTAAACAATCAGCAACACGAATAAGAAGCAGTCTGCAAGCACAATTTCCCTGGTGTCAAAATGGGTGTAAAACACTTCCCACGTCGTCGTCCTTTAATATCAGGGGAAGGTGTCAACACCACTGCTCGCCCTCATTATAATGCGCTAACCTGTTTACTGTCGTCCCTCCACAACCCTGACACCAACTATCAACTAAACTGTCTTAAAGTCATATCATTAAAATTATTCTATACTGTCTTTGGATTCTCATAATAAAGCTGTCAAATTAATACACTTTTTCTGCCTCCTTGACTCGTATGCAAATTAGAATAATCGAATGTCAATCACATTGCAATCTCATTCACACTCATATTCCCTTTACATAAATCTTTGTAAGCATGCAGAATGATTTGCATATTATATCACTCCGATCTCTGAGTTCTTCTATGCAGATTTTCACAAGTAAGAATTATTGATAAGTATTCATATGACATTGAATTTTAGAACCGTTTATAATTACTATCTGGGTTGCTGTTTGAGAACTGACATGTTCATATTACGGTAGGCGGCTGAACTGTCCTCACCACAAAGCCCAGTTGTAACACTCACTAATATGCAACTGAGGCCTAAGGAATTCAGAAGAGCTTTTAATATTCAGAAAAACATGTAGTGTTTGGAGGAGCATGTGGTATTGAACGGAACATGTGGTATTGAACGGAACATGTGGTATTGAACGGAATATGTGGTATTGAACGGAACATGTGGTATTGAACGGAATATGTGGTATTGAGAAGTACATTAGTATTGATAAAAAACTGTGGTCTTAAGAGAAGCATGTGGTATAGAGAGGAGCACGGGGTGTTCTGAAGAGCATGTGGTATTCAGAAGGCCATGTGATGTTAAGAAAAGCGTTGATTAGAGGAGCATATGGTGTTAAGAAAAGTATGTAGCATTTAAAAAAAACTGTGGAGTTCAGAGGTGCATGTGGAGTTCAGAGGAGCATGTGGTATTCAAAAGAGTATGTGGCGTTCACTGGATAATGTGGTATTCTGATGAACATGTGATGTTTAAGAGAGCGTGTAGTATTCAAAAGAGCATGGAGTATTCAAATGAGCATGTGGTGTTTTGAAAAAAATATGGTGCTCACATGAGCATCCAGTATTCTGAAGATCAATTGGTGACAACAAGATCTTTGCGATGATCAGATGATAAATTGGTGTCCACAATAGCAATGCGGTGTTCAGAAGAGCATGTGGTGTTCAGGAGAGCGTGTGTCATTAAGAGCAATTGGTGTTCACAAGTACAAGAGGAATTCTGAAGAGCAATTTGTGTCAACAGGAGCGGTGTGGTGTTCATAAGAGCATGTGGGATTCAGAAGAGGATGTGATGATCAAAAGAACATGTAGTATTCAAAAGAGCAAGTGGTATTCCGAAGAAAATAGGGTGATCAAAAGAGCATTCAGTATCCTGAGAGGCATCTGATATTCTGAAGTGTTAATAGGTGTTCACAAGAGCATTGCGGTGTTGAGAAGACAGTTTCGTGATCAAGAGTACATGTGGTGTTCTGATGAGCAATTGGTACTGTGAAGAGCATGAGGAATTCTGAAGAGCAAATGGTGAAGGCAAGAGCATTGCAGTGTTCAGGAGAGCGTGTTGTTTTAAGAAGAGCATGAGATGTTAAGAGGGCCATGTGGTGTTCTGAAGAGCAATTGGTGTCCTGAAGAGTATGTGGTGTTCTGAAGAGTATGTGGTGTTCTGAAGAGCATGTGACGATCTGAAGATTATAAGGTATTCTGAAAAGCATGTGATGTTCTGAAGAGCATGTGGTGTTCCTGAAGGGCATGTGGTGTTCCTGAAGGGCATGTGGTGTTCCTGAAGGGCATGTGGTGTTCCTGAAGGGCATGTGGTGTTCCTGAAGAGCATGAGTTATTCTGAAGATCATGTGGTGTTCTGAAGATGATGTGGTGTTCTGAAGAGCATGAGTTATTCTGAAGATCATGTGGTGTTCTGAAGAGCAAGTTGTGTTCTGAAGATCATGAGGTATTCTCAAGAGCATGTGATGTTGACCAGACCACACACTAGAAGGTGAAGGGACGACGACGTTTCGGTCCGTCCTGGACCATTCTCAAGTTGATTGTGATGAGGAAGTAGAGACAGGCAATAAATAGGCAAGAGAAAGCTGAGGAGCAAAGTAAGGTGTAGTAGAGGGGATAGTAATAATAATAAGAGCTGCAGAAGGCCTATTGGCCCATACGAGGCAGCTCCTATTATAACCACCGAATGAGAAGGAGATAGGAATAAGAAGAGGATAGCAAGGGAGAGTAGGAGAAGAGAGAAAGAAAAGAAAAGAGAAAGAAAGAAAATGGAAGGGGTATGCTTATGTTAGGTCACGTTTGTTAGAAAGATTAGAGCATTTGAGTATATACTTTGAGAGGGAAGAGTCCACAGCAACAAAGCCAGGACTCAAGTTCATGTTGGGTACATTGTGTATTAGAGCCGATTCCACAAGACGGCGTCTGTGTAGAGTAGAGGCAGGAAAGATTATTTTGGAGAAAGACCAATCAATGGGATGATTAGAATCCCTCACATGGCAGACGAGAGCATTGTTAGTGTCTGCAGACTTAACACTTCTCTTGTGTTCTTTAAGTCTGTCATTCAGTGTACGGCCAGTTTCTCCAAAGTATTGGAAAGGACAAGACGAACAGGAAATAGAGTAGACACCAGCAGCATTAGAAGCAGGAGGAGCAGTGTGAACTAGATTGCTACGAAGTGTGTTAGTTTGTCGAAAGGCGAGTTTAATGTCAAGAGGACGAAAGGTATTGGTAAAAGTTTTGAGTTCAGATATGAAGGGAAGGCATAGTACAGTGCTACTAGTGTTGGAAACAGGTTTAGGATGAAAGAAATTTCGTTTATCTTGAGAGTAGGCACAGTTGATGAAATGCAAAGGGTAACCAAGGCGAGAGAATGATTTGTAGATAAAGGCAATTTCAGAATCAAGAAACTGAGGGTCGCTGATGCGTAGAGCGCGGAGGAAGAGAGAGACGTGGACACTTTTCTTAACAGAAGGAGGATGGTAGGAAAAGAAGTGAATGTACATGCTACTATGCATGGGTTTACGGTAGACAGAGAAAGAGAACCCAGACACAGAGCTGTAAACATGAACGTCATGATCATTATTTCTTCACGGGGCTCTGTCAGCTATCCTCTTGCCTCCTGGCTCGCTAAAACCCTGACGCCTTACCTTCGCACTTTTTCCCCTGCCCACCTTCGTCACTCTCAAGACTTCATAGAAAGACTGCGCCTGCAACCCTCTTGTAAGAAGAGCATTTGGTGTTCTGAAGAGCATGCCGTATTCTAAAGAGCATGTGGTGTTTTGAAGAACATGAGGTATTCTGACGATCATGTGGTGTTCTGAAGAACATGAGGTATTCTGAAGATCATGTGGTGTTCTGAAGAGCATGTGATGTTCTGAAGAGCATGTGGTGTTCTGAAGAGCATGGGGAATTCTGAAGAGCATGTGGTGTTCTGAAGAGCATGTGATGTTCTGAAGAGTATGTGGTGTTCTGAAGAGCATGGGGATTCTGAAGAGCATGTTGTGTTCTGAAGAGCATGAGGTATTCTGAAGAGCATGTGGTGTTCTGAAGAACATGTAGTGTTCTGAAGATATGTAGTGTTCTGAAGAGCATGTGGTGTTCTGAAGAGCATGTGGTGTTCTGAAGAGCATGTGGTGTTCTGAAGAGTATGTGGAGTTCTGAAGAGTATGTGGTGTTCTGAAGAGTATGTGGTGTTCTGAAGAGTATGTGGTGTTCTGAAGAGCATGTGGTGTTCTGAAGAGCATGTGGTGTTCTGAAGAGCATGTGGTGTTCTGAAAAGAATGTGGTGTTCTGAAGAGTATGTGGTGTTCTGAAGAACTGTGGTGTTCTGAAGAGTATGTGGTGTTCTGAAGAGTATGTGGTGTTCTGAGGAGTATGTGGTGTTCTGAAGAGTATGTGGTGTTCTGAAGAGCATGTGGTGCTCTGAAGAACGTGTGGTGTTCTGAAGAGAATGTGGTGTTCTGAAGAATATGTGGTGTTCTGAGGAGTATGTGGTGTTCTGAAGATCATGTGGTGTTCTGAAGAAAATGTGGTGTTCTGAAGAGTATGTGAGGTTCTAAAGAGCATGAGGTATTCTTGTGCATGTGGTGTTCTGATGTGGTGTTCTGAAGAGCATGTGGTGTTCTGAAGAGCAAGTGATGTTCTGAAGAGCATGTGGTGTTCTGAAGAGCATGTGGTGTTCTGAAGAGTATGTGATATTCTGAAGAGCATGTGGTGTTCTGAAGAGCAAGAGGGATTCTGAAGAGCATGTGGTGTTCTGAAGAGCATGAGGTATTCTGAAGAGCATGTGGTGTTCTGAAGAGCATGAGGTGTTCTGAAGAGAATATGGTGTTCTGAAGAGTATGTGGTTTTCTGAAGAGCATGAGGTGTTCTGAAGAGAATATGGTGTTCTGAAGAGTATGTGGTGTTCTGAAGAGCATGAGGAATTCTGAAGAGCATGTGGTGTTCCTGAAGAGCATGTAATGTTCTGAACAGCATGTAGTGTTCTGAAGAGCATGTGGTGTTCTGAAGAGCATGTAGTGTTCTGAAGAGCATGTGGTGTTCTGAAGAGCATGTAGTGTTCTGAAGAGCATGTAGTGTTCTGAAGATCATGTGGTTTCTGAAGAACATGCGGTGTTTTGAGGAGCATGTGGTGTTCTGAAGAGCTGGTGGTGTTCTAAAGAGATTGTGGTGTTCTGATGAACTTGTGGTATTATAAAGACAATGTGGTGCTCAGAAGAGCATGAATTATCCTCAAGAGTATGTGGTGTTCTGAAGAGCATTTGGTGTTCTGAAGAACATGCCGTGTTCTAAAGAGCATGTGGTGTTCTGAAGAACATGAGGTATTCTGAAGATCATGTGGAATTCTGAAGAACATGAGGTATTCTGAAGATCATGTGGTGTTCTGAAGAGCATGTGATGTTCTGAAGAGCATGTGGTGTTTTGAAAAGCATGCCTTGTTCGTAAGAGCATTTGGTATTTAGAAGAGCGCATGGTGATCAGAACAGCTTTGGGAGCTCTTCAAGCTCTGAAGAGCTTGTGGGCCTCATCAGAGCATGGGGGTATTCTGTAGAATATGTGGCATTTTAAAAGGAGAATATGTGTGATGTTCAGAAGAGCATGTTGTGTTTAGTAGAGCATGCGGCATTATTAAGATCAATTAGTGTTCACAAGATCATGAGGTATTCTGAAGAGCAATTGGTGACAGTAAGAGTATTGCGTTGTTCAGATAAACAATTGGTGTAAACAAGAGCATTGTGGTGTTCAGAAGAGCGTGAGGTGGTATGAAGAACGTTTGGTGTTCGGAAGAATTTGTGGAGGTCATAAAAGCCTGTGGAAGAGGCTGTTGTCTTCAGAAGGGTACGTGGTGTTCTGAAGAGCATATTGTATTCTGAAGGCAATGTGATGTTCAGAAAAGTGTGAAGATTTCAGGAGAACATGCAGTGTTCAGGAGAGCATGTAGTATTCAGAAGAGCATGTGGGCGTGTGGTGTTTGGGAGAGCATAAGGTAAGCAGAACTTCGTGTATAGTTCAAAAAGGTATCTGGTATTCAGAAGAGCACTGCATGGTATTCTAAATAACATGTGGTGTTCTAAAGAGCATATGATAATCTGGAGAGCATGTGCTGTTAAGAGGAGCCTGTGATGTTCAGTAGAGCATGGGGTGTTCATAAGAACATGTTGCAATCTTAATAGAATGTGGTGTTCAAGAAATAATATAGTATTCAGATGAACATGTGGTATATTGAAGCGCCAGTGGTATTTTGAAGAGCATGTGGTGCTCAAAAGAGCATACGGTCTTCAGAAGAGCATGTTGTATTTAGAATAGCATGTTGTATTCAGAACAGCATGTTGTATTTATTAAAGCATGTTGTATTTAGAAGAGCATGTTGTATTCAGAAGATCAAGCGGTTTAAAAGATCATGTGGTGTTCAGAAGAACATATATTATTCACAAGAGTTTGTTGTATTTAGAAAAGAATGTGGTGTTCAGAGAGGCATATGGTATGTAAAAGAGCGTGTGGTGTTCAAAAGAGCATTTGGAGTTCAGTAGACCATGTGTTATTCTGAAGAGCAATTAGTGTTAAAGAATACGATATAATGGTAAGAGCATGTGAAAATCTGAAGAACAAATGGTGTTCACAACGGCATGTGGTATTCTGATGAGCATGTGGCGTTCAGAAGTGAATTGTGGTGTTCGTAATAGCATTGTGGTGTTCAGAAGAGGGTGTTGTTTTCAGAAAATGCATGTGATGTTCAGAAGACCATGTGGTATTCTAAAGAGCATATAGTATTCTGAAGAGTGTGTGATATTAATGGAGTATGCGGCATAATAAAGAGCATAGGGACTTTAGAAGAACATGTGGTGTTCATAAGAACTTGTAATATTCTGATAAGCATATGTAAACTGATGAGTATGTGGTGTTCATAAGAACTTGTGTATTCTGAAGAGCATATGTATTCTGAAGAGTATGTAATATTTAGAAGAGCCTGTTTTATAATAATGGCATGTCGTGCCCAGAAGAGAATGTTGAATTTTAAAGAGCATTTGGTGTTATGAAGAGAATGTGGTATTCTAAAGAGCATGGTATTCAGAAAAAAGTGATGTTCATATGAGCATGTTGTGTTCAGAAGAGCATATGGTATTCAGAAGATCAAGTGGTTTTCAAGATAGTGTAGTGTTCAGAAGAGCACGTAGTGCTCTGAAGAGCATGTGGTGTTTAGAGGAACGTGTTGTTCACAAGAGCATATGTTATTCAGTGGAGCATGTGGTAGTATGAAAGCGTGTTGTGTTCAGAGGAACAAGTGGTGTTCATTGGGGTAAGTGGTAGTTTGAAGGGAATGGGGCATTGTTAAGAGCATGTTTTGTTCACATGAACATGTACGTGGTATCCTGAATAGTAAGTGGTGTTCAGGAGAGCATATGTATTTTGTTCAGCACGTGGTGTTCAGAATATTATATGTTTTTTCTAAGGAGCACATAATATTCAGAATACCTGTGGTGTTCCAAAAAACCATACGGTGTTCAGAACAGCACGTGTATTCAGAAGAGCATATGGTGTTTAGAAGAGCATGTGTTATTCAGAGGAGTATGTGTGTTCAGATGAGCACGTTGTCTTCTGAATGGGCATGTGGCGTTCAGAAGAAAAAGGGGTATTATGAAGGGTACGTAGTGTACTGAAGAGCATGTGGTGTTCTGAAGAGCATGTGGTGTTCTGAAGAGCATGTAGTGTTCTGAAGAACAAGTATTGTTTTGTAGAGCATGTGGTACTCAGGAGTGCATAAGGGAGCCGGTCGGCCGAGCGGACAGCACGCTGGACTTGTGATCCTGTGGTCCTGGGGTCGATCCCAGGCGCCGGCGAGAAACAATGGGCAGAGTTTCTTTCACCCTATGCCCCTGTTACCTAGCAGTAAAATAGGTACCTGGGTGTTAGTCAGCTGTCACGGGCTGCTACCTGGGGGTGGAGGCCTGGTCGAGGACCGAGCCGCGGGGACACTAAAGCCCCGAAATCATCTCAAGATAACCTCAAGATAAGGTGTTCTGATCTCTTCTGAACATGTGGTGTTCAGAAGAGCATGTGGTATTCTGTAGGGCGCATAGTGTTCAGAAAAGCGTTGGAATTTCTGAATGTCATGTGGAGTTAAAAAGAGCATGTGGCATTCACATTCACTAGAACATGTGGTGTTCAGTAGAGCATGTTGTGTTCAGAAGAGCACAGGAGAAAACCAATTGTTCACAAGAGCAGGTTGTGTTCAGAAGAATGTGTGGTTCAAAGGAGCATATGGTGTTCTGATGAGCATGTGATGTTCGGAAAAGAATGTGGTGTTCAAAAGAGCGTTTGGTATTCTAAAGAGTATGCTGTGTTCAGAATAGCACGTGGAAGTACATGTGGTGTTCAGAAGAGTGTGTGGTATACGGAAGAGCATGTGGTGTTCAGAGGAGCCTGTGTATACGGAAGAGCATGTGGTGTTCAGAGGAGCGTGTGTATACGGAAGAGCATGTGGTGTTCAGAGGAGCGTGTGTATACGGAAGAGCATGTGGTGTTCAGAGGAGCGTGTGTATACGGAAGAGCATGTGGTGTTCAGAGGAGCGTGTGCATCCGGAAGAGCATGTGGTGTTCAGAGGAGCGTGTGTATACGGAAGAACATGTGGTGTTCAGAGGAGCGTGTGTATACGGAAGAGCATGTGGTGTTCAGAGGAGCGTGTGTATACGAAAGAGCATGTGGTGTTCAGAGGAGCGTGTGTATACGGAAGAGCATGTGGTGTTCAGAGGAGCGTGTGTATACGGAAGAGCATGTGGTGTTCAGAGGAGCGTGTGTATGGTTGTGGTTCATAAGATCTTCTTGGTTCTGGTCCTCAGTTCATTCTCGCACAATTCCAGGATCGTATCCCGAGAAGAAATGAAATGACTGGGCACATGTCGTTTCACCTAATGTATCTGTTCATCTAGAAGTGAGTAGGTGCTCAGGAGTTAGTCATCTTGTTGCGTCCTGGTCGTGGTCAGTAATTCGGCCTTTGTGTGGAGGGGGAGGGGAACCTTGGTATAAGTCTACCGTGTATGAATACATTCTGGCTTCCTGTCCCCCCGACACAAAGAATTATTATTATATAAGCACATGGAGTGTTCTTAAGATCATGTAGTGTTCAAAACAGTATAGAGTATTCAGAAAAGTATTGAGTGTTCAGCAGAGCATTGTGTGTTCAGAAGAGCATAGAATGTTCAGAAGAGCATATAGTGTTCAGAAGAGTATGGAGTGTTCGGAAGAGCATGAAATATTCAGAACAACATAGTGTTTTCAGAGCATGACGCGTTCAGAACATCTTGGGGTTCAGGGGAGCATAAAGTATTTAGTAAAACAAGGAGACGACAGAGAGCGCTGGAGTCTCCAAATTGTCGTCGTTCCCCCGAAAAACGAGAGCGACGTGTTGTGGAAATTGTCGGCGCACGCACGTCCCAACTTCCCCCCAGGAAGCACTACAGGAAGCACTATCCATTTCGTATGAAAGAAACTTGAAAATGTTAAAAGAGTATTTCTGGACTCAGTCCCCGGTACATGTCTGAAGCCAGCAAGGAGTCGGGCTCCAACACGACCGTGTAATTACGCAATTTGTCCAGTGTATGGAGTGCTTGAAATGGACTTCACAAGTTGTATGAACGAAAGTCCCACTCTACCTCAGAGGCTACAGCGACTCCCATGACTTGAAGGACGGTGTACGTAGTCATATATAAATTATATTCAGAGCACAGAGGCTTCTAAAACCTTACTTTCTAATAAACACTTTGTAAGAAACACTTTTTAAAAAACACTTTCTAATAAACACTTAGGTTTCTCTACAAAAAATCAGTTGGTATTTAGAATATCGAGGTTTGATGATACATGTGGGAGATGAGAGAACCCTGGTCACCAGTCCCTGATACATGTGAGAGCTGAGGGAGCCCTGGTCACCTGTCCATGATACATGTGAGAGCTGAGGGAGCCCTGGTCACCAGTCCATGATACATGTGAGAGCTGAGGGAGCCCTGGTCACCAGTCCATGATACATGTGAGAGCTGAGGGAGCCCTGGTCACCAGTCCATGATACATGTGAGAGCTGAGGGAGCCCTGGTCACCAGTCCCTGATACATGTGAGAGCTGAGGGAGCCCTGGTCACCAGTCCCTGATACATGTGAGAGCTGAGGGAGCCCTGGTCACCAGTCCATGATACATGTGAGAGCTGAGGGAGCCCTGGTCACCAGTCCATGATACATGTGGCAGCTGAGGGAGCCCTGGTCACCAGTCCATGATACATGTGAGAGCTGAGGGAGCCCTGGTCACCAGTCCATGATACATGTGGCAGCTGAGGGAGCCCTGGTCACCAGTGCCTGATACATGTGGCAGCTGAGGGAGCCCTGGTCACCAGTCCATGATACATGTGGCAGCTGAGGGAGCCCTGGTCACCAGTGTCTGATACATGTGGCAGCTGAGGGAGCCCTGGTCACCAGTCCATGATACATGTGGCAGCTGAGGGAGCCCTGGTCACCAGTCCATGATACATGTGGCAGCTGAGGGAGCCCTGGTCATTAAAGGCAACAAGTAGGCAAGACAGAGGTTGGGAGAAGGAAATCTTACAGGAATAAAAAAAGGCAATAGGTACGGATGGTAAGGTGTAATAAAGGGGGGTAATAATAGGAATAAGAAAGGGATCGTAAGAGAAAACAAGGTAAAGAAAAAGAAAGTAAGAAAGATAAAATGAAGGGTAGGCTTATGCTAGGTCATGTTTGTTAGAAAGTTTAGAACATTTGAGTATATACTGTGTAAGAGAAGAGTCAACAGCAACAAAGCCAGGACTCGGGTTCATGTTGTGTATCAGAGCCGACTCAACAAGACGGCGTCTGTGTACAGTAGAGGCCGGAAAAAATATTTTGTTGAAAGACCTGTCAATAGGATGATTAGAATCCCTAACATGACAGAAGAGACCATTGTTAGTGTCTGGAGATTTATCACTTCTTTTGTGTTCTTTAAGTCTGTCATTCAGTGTACGGCCAGTTTCACCATAGTATTGGAGAGGACAAGACGAACAGGAAATAGAGTAGACACCAGCAGCATTAGAAGCAGGAGGAGCAGTGTGAAATATATTGCTACGAAGAGTGTTAGTGTGTCGAAAGGCGAGCTTTATGACAAGAGGACGAAAGGTATTAGTAAAAGTTTTGAGTACAGATATGAAGGGAAGGCATAGTACAGTGCTACTAGTGTTGGTAGCAGGATTAGGATGAAAGAAATTTCGTTTAGCTTGAGAGTAGGCACAGTTAATAAACTGTAAAGGGTAACCAAGGCGAGAGAATGATTTGTAGATAATGGAAATTTCAGAATCAAGAAACTGAGGATTGCTGATGCATAGAGCGCGGAGGAAGAGAGAGACGAGGACAGTTTTCTTAACAGCAGGTGGATGGTAGGAAAAGAAGTGAATGTACATGCCACTATGCATGGGTTTACGGTACACAGAGAAAGAGAACCTGAAATCAAGAGCTGTGACGCAAACGTTAAGAAAAGGAATGGGGGGCATTAGATTTCCATTCAACTTTAAAATGGATGGAAGGGGCCAGATTGTTAAGAGAGGAAAGAATAGGGTGGAAAAGACTAAGGTCATGAGTCCATAAAGCAAAATTGTCATCAACATAGCGTTTGGTCACGCTAGGTTTGGTCAACATTTTTCAGCAACGTTATTGTGACTCCTCATCTGCTGAAGGAATGGTCGAACAAATGGTGGATAGAGTTTAGAGTTTAATCAAAGCAAATGTAATGTAACGAAGATAGGTGTAGGGAGCAGGAGGCCATAAACAAATTATCATTTAGGAGATGAAATTCTTCAGGAGTCAGAGAGAAAGAAAGACTTGGGGGTTGATATCACGCCAGCCCTGTCCCCGGAAGCCCATATCAAGAGAATATCATCAGCGGCATATGGCAGGTTGGCCAACATGAGAACGGCCTTTCGAAACTTGTGTAAGGAATCATTCAGAACATTGTATATCACATATGTCAGACCAATTCTGGAGTATGTAGCTCCAGCATGGAGTCCATATCTAGTCAAGGATAAGACTAAACTGGAAAAGGTTCAAAGGTTTGCCACAAGACTAGTACCCGAATTGAGGGGTATGAGCAACGAGGAGAGACTACCGGAATTAAACCTCACGTCGCTGGAAGATAGAAGAGTTAGCGGGAACATGATTACCACATACAAGATTCTCAAAGGAATTGATAGGGTAGATAAAGACAGGCTATTTTACACAAGGGGCACACGCACTAGGGAGCACAGGTGCAAATTGAGTGCCCAAATGAGCCACAGAGATATTAGAAATAACTTTTTTTACTGTCAGAGTAGTTGACAAATGGAATGCATTAGGAAGTGATGTGCTGGAGGCTGACTTCCTACACAGTTTCAAGTGTAGATAAGATAGAGCCCAATAGGCTTAGGAAATTATACACCTGTTGATTGTCGGTTGAGAGGGGGGACCAAGGAGCCAGAGCTCAACCTCCGCCAGCACAACTAGGTGAGTACATACATACATACATATATACATACATACATACATGCATACATACATACATACTTACATACGTACATACATACATACATACATACATACATACATACATACATACATACATACATACATACATACATACATACATACATACATACGTACATTCATACATACATACATTCCAGGCCATCCTCCTAAAATGGGGAGGTAAATGTAATAGCATAAGTAAGTGCAATTATGTACTATTCATAGCAGTCAGGAATTGTACTTATTTTCACTTAGTATTAAACCATACTGTCAAATATATTGTGAATATTTGAGTTTGCCTTAAAAGCTAAATAGAAAACCACGACCTAACCTAACCTTATTAGAGTTTGAAAAGAAGCATTTCATTGCTTCTTAATTACAATTAGTACCTAACCTATAACTTTATTGATATTACAGTTTTATAAAACTAATAAAACAAAACTAAAATATATAAATAAATTGTAAAGTAACTCAGGATATTTTATTTTTTTTTATAAAATCTCTATTGTTTAATAAAATTGAAAAAGAAATTCCTGATATTTAAAACTTGTGTTTAGCAAATAGAACTTGAAAACATCATTCTAAATTTCTTAGTGTCTTAACAGAAAACGAGGAGAATAAATGGGGAGGCAAATGTAACACCCCATAAGTGTAATTATGTGCTATGTATGTCAGTAAAGAAATGTACATATTACACTTAGTATTAACCCGTACTGTACTGTGCACATACATACACATACATACGTACATAGAAGCATTTAGGGGTCTGATAGCTGAGTGGACAGTGTGCGGGACTCGTAATCCTGTGACCCAGGTTCGATTCACGGACTAGGAAAAGACAAATGGGCAGAATTTCTTTCACCCTGATGCCCCTGTTGCCTAGCAGTAAATAGGTACCTGGGAGTTAGACAACTGTAACGGGCTGCTTCCTGGGTGTGTATGTACTTACCTAATTGTGCTTGCGGGTGTTGAGCTCTGGCTCTTCGGTCCCGCCTCTCAACTGTCAATCAACTAATGTACTGGTTCCTGAGCCTACTGGGCTCTATCATATCTACACTTGAAGCTGTGTATGGAGTCAGCCTCCACCACATCACTTCCTAATGCATTCCATTTGTCTACTACTCTGATACTGTACAATACTTTTCTAACGTCTCTATGGCTCATTTGGGCACACAATTTCCACCTGTGTCCCCTAGTGCGTGTGCCTCTTGTGGTAAATAGCCTGTCTTTAACTACCCTATCAATTCCACTGAGAATCTTGTATGTGGTGATCATGTCCCCTCTAACTCTACATGGAAGCACAGCATCTCCATAACCCCCGACAACATGGTTTCAGAACAGGGCGCTCTTGCCTGTCGCAGTTGCTGGACCACTATGATATGGCATTAGATGCTATGGAAGACAAACAAAACGCTGATGTAATTTACACAGATTTCGCAAAAGCTTTTGATAAATGTGACCATGGTGTTATTGCGCATAAAATGCGCTCAAAAGGAATTACCGGAAAAATAGGCAGATGGATCTTTAATTTCCTGACCAACAGAACTCAATGTGTAATAGTCAACAAAATAAAATCCAGCCCATCAACCATTAAGAGCTCAGTCCCCCAGGGTACTGTGCTTGCTCCAGTACTTTTTCTCATCCTCATATCGAACATAGACAAGAACACAACCTATAGCACTGTATCATCCTTTGCAGATGACACCAGGATCTTCATGGGAGTAGGCAACATAGAGGACACGGCAAACCTCCAGTCAGATGTAGATCAGGTCTTTCTATGGGCTACAGAAAATAATATGATGTTTAACGAAGATAAGTTCCAGCTCATGCGCTATGGAAAAAATGAAAATATAAAAACGAAAACCACGTACAAAACTCAGACAAATCATAACAGAGCACGAAAAGGCAATGTAAAGGATTTGGGTGTACTCATGTCGGAAGACCTTACCTTTAAAGAACACAATAAAGTGGCCGTCACAACTGCACGAAAAATGACGGGTTGGATAACAAGAACTTTTCACACTAGAGATGCTATACCGATGATGATACTTTTCAAAACGCTGGTGCTCTCTAGAGTGGAGTACTGCTGCACAATGACAGCCCCTTTCAAAGCTGGAGAAATTGCTGACCTGGAGCGCGTGCAGAGATCCTTTACTGCTAGAATCCACTCGGTAAAACATCTAAACTATTGGGACCGACTAAAGAGCCTAAATCTGTACTCCCTTGAGCGCAGGCGGGAGAGATACATAATAATTTACACATGGAAAATATTAGAGGGGCTGGTCCCAAACCTGCACACAGAAATAACATCACATGCGACCAGAAGACATGGCAGGATGTGCAGAATACCCCCGTTGAAAAACAGAGGTGCAACTGGTACTCTGAGAGAGAACTCTATCAACATCAAGGCCCGAGACTGTTCAACACGCTCCCGCTACACATAAGGGGCAAAACTGGCAAACCCCTCATAGTGTTCAAGAGAGAACTGGATAAGCACCTCCAAAGGATACCTGATCAACCAGGCTGTGACTCATACGTCAGGCTGCGAGCAGCCGCGTCCAACAGCCTGGTTGATCAGTCCAGCAACCAGGAGGCCTGGTCGATGACCGGGCCGCGGGGACGCTAAGCCCCGGAAGCACCTCAAGGTAGGCAAGGTAAGGTCTCCCAGTGACGTAAGGTTTAATTCCCGTAGTCTCTCCTCGTAGCTCATACTAGTTCGGGTACTAGTCTGGTGGCAAACCTTTGAACCTTTCCCAGTTTAGTCTTATCCTTGACTAGATATGGACTCCATGCTAGAGCCTCATATTGCAGGATTGGTCTGACATATGTGGTATACAAAGTTCTGAAACATTCATTACACAAGTTGTGTGTGTGTGTGTGTGTGTGTGTGTGTGTGTGTGTGTGTGTGTGTACTCACCTAGTTGTGTTTGCGGGGGTTGAGCTCTGGCTCTTTGGTCCCGCCTCTCAACCGTCAATCAACATGTGTGTGTGTGTATGTGTGTGTGTGTGTGTTTGTGTGTGTGTGTGTGTGTGTGTGTGTGTGTGTGTGTGTGTGTGTGTGTGTGTGTGTGTGTGTGTGTGTGTGTGTGTGTGTGTGTGTGTACTCACCTAATTGTGCTTGCAAGGGTTGAACTTTGGCTCTTTGGTCCCGCCTCTCAACTGTCAATCAACTGGTGTACAGATTCCTGAGCCTATTGGGCTCTATCATATCTACACTTGAAGCTGTGTATGGAGTCAGCCTCCACCACATCACTTCCTAATGCATTCCATTTGGCAACCACTCTGACACTAAAAAAGTTCTCTCTAATATCTCCGTGGCTCATTTGGGCACTCAGTTTCCACCTGGGTCCCCTTGTGCGTGTGCCCCTTGTGTTAAATAGCCTGTCTTTATCTACCCTATCAATTCCCTTCAGAATCTTAAATGTGGTGATCATGTCCCCCCTAACTCTTCTGTCTTCCAGCGAAGTGAGGTTTAATTCCCGTAGTCTCTCCTCGTAGCTCATACCTCTCAGCTCGGGCACTAGTCTGGTGGCAAACCTTTGAACCTTTTCTGTGTGTCTTTGAACCTTGTGTGTGTCTGTGTGTGTGACAAAAAAAAGTATTGATAATTGAGAGGCATGCCAAAAGAGCAGAGCTCAACCCTTGCTAGCACAACTAGATGAATACATACATACATATCTGTGTAGGCTTTTACACATCTGGAGGGGGGTCTGTGGCTGAGTGGACAGCGCTTGGGATTCGCAATCCTAAGGACCGGGGTTTGATCCCTGGCGATGGTGAAAACAAGTGGGCAGAGTTTCTATCACCCTGATGTGCCCTGTTACTGTTACGGTGCCCTCTCCTATCTCTTTCGTTGCCAGCTTTAAGAGTCATATCAACTCTCTCTACAGGGAGAAACTTACATTAAAGTTGAATGTAAAGGGAAATTGGTGCCCCGATAGAAATGAAAGAGTATCCCCTACTGCAGATATGACGTTTTGGAATGGACGCTAGCCGTGTGCGGATTGGGTGGCTCGGGTCACGGGCGACCAATTGGAGCCCGCCGTGACGTCACCGAGTGCCCCGAGCGGCGCTAACGTCAGAGCTGGCCTGGCAGTGGAGGTGGTAGGACGCATCTCGGTCAACTCTCAAAGATTGGAGGCTCTACAGGCCTTTCCCAGTGGATTAGAGCTAGTCATCGCAGCCCACCTAATATATTGGAGACCCCGCGCTTCTGGGAAGCGAAAAGGAACCGAGTTCATTGAACAGAGAAGTGCCAAACTCGGAAAATTGTCGGCGGCGACACTGGGCGGCGACGCTGGACTTGAGGACCTGGGAGGTGTGGCGGGCAGACTTAGCTGTGACCGGGTCACATCCACTGAGGGTGTTAGAGGGACGACACCGTTCCTAGGACGAGGAGCAACGCCTCGTGGAAGGAATGTGTGTGTGAATATGGTGATTAGCTCAGCGCCCATTGGTGAACCAAGATTGGGCTAGCTGAATCTCAGGGGTTGGAACGGCGATGACGCGAAGGCTTCACGACACCTGAGGACCTGTGGGCACGTTCCTGGATCGCCAAGGATCGACTCAGGAAGCGTGGGAACCTCACGCCATCGAGGGACAGGCGTCGTGAGCCAGGATTGTTAAGGTAGATCATTTTCCCTCCCATTACCCCTTTGTGAGAGTAGGCTAGGTAGGCCATAATATTCACTCATATATGTGGCAATAGGACATTAATATTCTAGTAGTAGAATAGGCTGCAGGGCAGCTTATGTCCAGGACTGTCAGAGAGGACAGTGTGTGTGAACGGCAGGACAGTGAAGAAGAGGTGCCGACGTGGTGAAGAGGCCCTTCTGTGAGAGAGTGTGTGACTCCTGTCTATCTGCCCAGTTGAAGGAGCCTGGAGAACGTGAGAGAAGAGTTGCTGACAGTCTCCAGAGTTATTATTATTATTTTCATTTTCTTGTATCACTTGTGATCATATGTGTGATCATGTAATTTGTGTAAATAAATTCACACATTTTATTATTGTGTTCAAGTGTGCCTCCTTTACAAAATCTCTCTATTGAGCATACACGAGGGTTACCATAGTACCATCTAGGGAACATTACGTTCCCTATAGAATTTCTTATTGCCTTGGGAGTGGCAAACAGCACAGACAGATATAAGAGTGTATCTTTAGCCATTCGAGCAGTACTAGTGCCTGAATGGTGGTAACTAATAACGTGGTGGTTAGAGAGAGGTAAAGCCACACGGACCTTCAGGGGAGAGTACCCTGGGCCGACAGTCCAGTAGTAGACCTTGGGAGTAGCAACACTCTGGCAACAAACAATATACAATACACTCACTGAACTGCATTGCTGGGGTGCAGATATAATAACCCAGCTGGCGACCTTGTTAAGAAGAAGATAGAGAAGACAGGCGGGAAAGGAGTTCCTGCAACCTTTTTGTCTGGCAGGCAAGACTCAGGGAGGTTATTGTTATAAGGTAAGCCCGAGTCTTCCTTCACTCCTCCACGGGTCTAGGCCGGAATTGCTGATAGCAGTTTCCCCGTGGTTGACTGAAGGGCTTCCAGGGTGAGTCAGTGGCACCCCTTCAGTGGTGGAAGCAAAGACCTGCGAAGGTGGGCATTGCTGGTCCTCTCCTGTGGGACCAAGGAGACTCCGGTGAATCCCGGGAGTCGGAGGGGCTGGTCATTCGGCCTTTTGAGCCCCTAGCAGCCGAGTGCTAGCAGAGCCCCGGCCCACCCCCTGTGACAAGAACTGGCGACCTTGCCAGGATTCGAACCATGGTAGCCAAGAACTGGAGACTTCGCTAGGAAGAGTGGATCAAGCTACAGTGTTGGCAAGGTGTGTTGATCAAGCTACAGTGTTCCCCAAAATTTCAAGACGGTGTTGCCAGGGTACAAATACAGTGTGGCCAGTGAATTCAGGGTACTGTTACCCAACCAGCTAAGGGACTGAAACAGTGAAATTAGTACCTACTAACTTGTCTGTGCTGTCGTGTATGCTCGATGATATAGAGATGGAGGAGTATAAAGTAAAGAAATTTATTGACACAATGGACGAGAGAATTTTGGAAGAGTGTACCAAGGCCCAGCTCCAACAAGTGGCAAACCACTTTGGGATCAGGTTGAGGACGAAGGATAGAGATCATGGCACAGCTCACAGCTCAAGAGGAGGCGACGGGAGAGGAGCCATCTCAAGGAGAGCCATCCCAAGAAGAGCCGTCGCAAGGTGAACCGTCCCGACTAGAGCCACCCCAAGCGCCTACCAGTGTGGAGAGAATTCACAGTGAACATGGGAGCAGTGGAAGGTCCAGCTGTAGTAAGAGGAGCCTGCAACTGGAAATAATGAAGATGCAACTGGAAGCCCAGCTGAGACGAGAGGAAAGAGAAATGCAGTGAGAGGAGAGAGAAGCGCAAATGCAGCGAGAGGAAAGAGAAGCGCAAATGCAGCGAGAGGAGCGTGAGCGAGAAGCTCGGCTGCAGCGAGAAGAAGGAGAGAGACAACTGCGACTGGAGGAGATAAAGGCAAAGAAAGAAGTCGAATTGTGTCGCATTGAGTGGTCTGCCCGCACTACCTGCACGGCGGGATGACTTCAAGGTAAGGGAACGTGACTTACCTACGTTCGAACCACAAGAAGCTGAGGCGTTCTTCGAACACTTTGAACGGATAGCAACTCTGAAGGAGTGGCCAGAAGATGATTGGCTGCTCTGGTCCAGGGCAGGTTGACTGGTGAGGCCCGGGAAGCCTACAACATGCTGGACCTAGAAGAGTGTGCTAATTACGACGCAATTAAGAATGCGGTGCTCCACTCATTCCGGCTGACTCCGGAGATGTACCGGAAGCGGTTCAGAGAGTGTACAAGAGCGTCGGGAAAGTCTTACGCCGAGACCGCCAGGGATATGGAACGGAAGTTCCTACGGTGGTTGAAGGCGGAGGAAGCGGAGTCGGCGGATGATATCAAACGACTGATAGTGATGGAGAAGTTTATGTCAGTGCTCCATCCAGAGTTGCGAGTAAGGGTGAGAGAAGCAGGTATTAAGGACCTGAAGGCTGCAGCGGACCGAGCCGACATGCTGGAGGAGGCACTACATCTCAGGAGGGAGGGGCCGCCCAGACACTCGCCTTACCCCAGGTCGGGAGGGAACTTTAGGAGTTCAGGAGGAGCGAGGACGGGTGGGGACTCTCCCAAGAGTAGTGTGCCCGATGAAGTAACCCGGTTCAAGAGCTCAAGGGACGCGGGAAGGAAGCCCCAAGCTGTGAGCAGTGGACCTAGCTCGGAAGCGATTGCCGCTGCCCGGGAACCGACGACGGGGAGTCCTAGGAGGACCCAGGGAACCTCTACCGTTGGTGCTACCAGGGTGACTAGTAGAGGGTCGCCCAGGAGAGGTGGTCGGTGTTACAACTGTGGGGGACGAGGACACTTTGCAAGGGAGTGCAGCCGCCCAAGGCACGGTGGGAATGTGGCTTTCGCGAGGATAGGAAGCGAAGAAGCCAACGATAATTCAGGTGATATGCCAGTGATAAGGGAGAAGAGGATTCACCCCTTTGTGTGTGAGGGGACGGTGAAGATAAGAGGAGCTGATCCTGTGCCAGCAAGGATGCTGAGGGACACTGGATCCGACTTCACCCTTGTTAGTGAATCCCTCTTCCCCGAGGACTACAGAAGTTCCAGTACAGGGGAAGCCCTGATAAGGACGTTGGGGGACAAGTGAGGATGCCCCTTCATAAGGTGACTCTTAATTCAGACTATGGTTGTCAGACTCTCGTAGTAGGGGTCTGTGCTCTACTGCCCAGGATGGAAGCTCAGGTGATCCTAGGGAACGACTCCTGTGGGGGATGTGTTCTCCCGAATTTGATTAAAAGTGAGGAGTGTATAGAACCCTATCGACAGAGCAGCAGGACGGGCGCCAGCAGTGGCGAATCGGAAATTGCGAGAGTGGCATTTCCGGTATGCGCGGTGACGTCGGGACGAGACGTGAGGGAAGATGATGTGAGCGGATCCAGTCACGCCGAAGAGAACATGCCGGGTGACCTGGGGCTCGATCATTTGTTCCGAGAGGAGGCCAGAGGACAAGCGACAGGTGAGGAAGGGTCGGATAGGAGTGTCCAAGTTACTCTCACCAGTCCTCTAGATATTGACCGCACCCGTCTAGGTGAGCTGCAAAGGGGAGAGTTTCCTGAGTTAGTACGGGAGGCGGAAGGAGGTCTCGCCGGACCCGAGTCACCAACTCACTTCTTCGTGGAGAAGGGAGTGCTAATGAGGCAGTGGAGACCGGTTAGGGAAGAAGCGGGTGATGATATGCTGAGAGTGAGGCGTCAGGTGGTGGTGCCGGCGCGGTACAGAAACGCGGTACTGAAGCTTGCACACTCAGTGGATCCCGCGGGTCACTTGGGAGTGACCAAGACTTTAAGCAGGCTTCGGGAACATTTTTATTGGCCGGGCATGGACGCGGATGTAAGAAGAATTTGCAAGACGTGTTTCCCATGCCAGAGAGCGGGGAAGAACGTCCCTGCCATCCCGAAAGCACCTTTGGTTCCAGTTCCTGCGTTCGGCCAGGCGTTTGAACGCCTAATAATCGACGTCGTGGACCACTACCTAAGACCAGAAAAGGGAATAATTACTTATTGACTATCAGTGTGCTTCGACGAGATTTCCAGAGGCGATCCCAGTGCGGAGGTGACATCGAGATGCGTCAG
>WNGS01069668.1:83126-93655 GCA_020271785.1 Procambarus virginalis | reverse complement strand
GAGAGCGACGGTGCTGCTACTGTGGAAGTCAGGTGTGTTATTGTCTCCCTATTGCTTACACATGTGTACCAGGTCAGGTGGGTCAGCTCACAGTGTACCAGGTCAGGTGGGTCAGCTCACAATGTACCAGGTGAGGTGGGTCAGCTCAAATGTACCAGGTGAGGTGGGTCAGCTCACAGTGTACCAGGTCAGGTGGGTCAGCTCACATGTACCAGGTCAGGTGGGTCAGTTTCACAATGTACAGGTCAGGTGGGTCAGCTCACAATGTACCAGGCCAGGTGGGTCAGCTCACAATGTACCAGGTCAGGTGGGTCAGCTCACAAGTACCAGGTCAGGTGGGTCAGCTCACAGTTGTACCAGGTCAGGTGGGTCAGCTCACAATGTACCAGGTCAGAGGGGTCAGCTCACAATGTACCAGGTCAGGTGGGTCAGCTCACAGTGTACAGGTCAGGTGGGTCAGCTCACAATGTACCAGGTCAGGTGGGTCAGCTCACAATGTACCAGGTCAGGTGGGGCAGCTCACAATGTACCAGGTCAGGTGGGTCAGCTCACAATGTACCAGGTCAGGTGGGTCAGCTCACAACGTACCAGGTCAGGTGGGTCAGCTCACAATGTACCAGGTCAGGTGGGTCAGCTCACAATGTACCAGGTCAGGTGGGTCAGCTCACAATGTACCAGGTCAGGTGGGTCAGCTCACAATGTACCAGGTCAGGTGGGTCAGCTCACAATGTACCAGGTCAGGTGGGTCAGCTCAGTGTACCAGGTCAGGTGGGTCAGCTCACAGTGTACCAGGTCAGGTGGGTCAGCTCACAATGTACCAGGTCAGGTGGGTCAGCTCACAATGTACCAGGTCAGGTGGGTCAGCTCACAGTGTACCAGGTCAGGTGGGTCAGCTCACAATGTACCAGGTCAGGTGGGTCAGGTCACAATTTACCAGGTCAGGTGGGTCAGCTCACAATGTACCAGGTCAGGTGGGTCAGCTCACAATGTGCCAGGTCAGGTGGGTCAGCTCACAGTGTACCAGGTCAGGTGGGTCAGCTCACAGTGTACCAGGTCAGGTGGGTCAGCTCACAATGTACCAGGTCAGGTGGGTCAGCTCACAATGTACCAGGTCAGGTGGGTCAGCTCACAGTGTACCAGGTCAGGTGGGTCAGCTCACAGTGTACCAGGTCAGGTGGGTCAGCTCACAATGTACCAGGTCAGGTGGGTCAGCTCACAATGTACCAGGTCAGGTGGGTCAGCTCACAATGTACCAGGTCAGGTGGGTCAGCTCACAATGTACCAGGTCAGGTGGGTCAGCTCACAGTGTACCAGGTCAGGTGGGTCAGCTCACAATGTACCAGGTCAGGTGGGTCAGCTCACAATGTACCAGGTCAGGTGGGTCAGCTCACAGTGTACCAGGTCAGGTGGGTCAGCTCACAGTGTACCAGGTCAGGTGGGTCAGCTCACAATGTACCAGGTCAGGTGGGTCAGCTCAGTGTACCAGGTCAGGTGGGTCAGCTCACAATGTACCAGGTCAGGTGGGTCAGCTCACAATGTACCAGGTCAGGTGGGTCAGCTCACAATGTACCAGGTCAGGTGGGTCAGCTCAGTGTACCAGGTCAGGTGGGTCAGCTCACAATGTGCCAGGTCAGGTGGGTCAGCTCACAGTGTACCAGGTCAGGTGGGTCAGCTCACAGTGTACCAGGTCAGGTGGGTCAGCTCACAATGTACCAGGTCAGGTGGGTCAGCTCACAATGTACCAGGTCAGGTGGGTCAGCTCACAGTGTACCAGGTCAGGTGGGTCAGCTCACAATGTACCAGGTCAGGTGGGTCAGGTCACAATTTACCAGGTCAGGTGGGTCAGCTCACAATGTACCAGGTCAGGTGGGTCAGCTCACAATGTACCAGGTCAGGTGGGTCAGCTCACAATGTACCAGGTCAGGTGGGTCAGCTCACAGTGTACCAGGTCAGGTGGGTCAGCTCACAATGTACCAGGTCAGGTGGGTCAGCTCACAATGTACCAGGTCAGGTGGGTCAGCTCACAGTGTACCAGGTCAGGTGGGTCAGCTCACAATGTACCAGGTCAGGGGGGTCAGCTCACAATGTACCAGGTCAGGTGGGTCAGCTCACAATGTACCAGGTCAGGTGGGTCAGCTCACAATGTACCAGGTCAGGTGGGTCAGCTCACAGTGTACCAGGTCAGGTGGGTCAGCTCACAATGTACCAGGTTGGGTGGGTCAGCTCACAGTGTACCAGGTCAGGTGGGTCAGCTCACAGATGTCTCCACACAAGAGCATACATTTAAGAAAGCAATTACTATTATTGTCTGCATAATTGTCCATTGTATATTTAATCATAATTTTAGGCACCCTGTATAATTTTTATTTTATGTTTATCTAATTGTACAGAATTGTTAATAAGTATGAATAATTATTAGCTACGTTATTAGAAATTTTAAAATTGGTATGAGGTCTAACCACACATTAGATATTATTGTGAAAGGTTAAAAATATTGTTACAAGGAATCCTACTGGTTAGTGGGGAATGGATCTGGGATGTACTCACCTAATTGTGCTTGCGGGGGTTGAACTCTGGCTCTTTGGCCCCACCTGTCAACCGTCAATCAACAGGTGTACAGGTTCCTGAGCCTACTGGGCTCTATTATATCTACACTTGAAACTGTGTATGGAGTCAGCCTCCACCACATCACTTCCTAATGCATTTCATTTGTCAACCACTCTAACACTAAAAATGTCCTTTCAAATATCTCTGTGGCTCATTTGGGCACTCAGTTTCCACCTGTGTCCCCTAGTGCATGTGTCCCTTGTGTTAAATAGCCTGTCTTTATCTACCCTAAAGTGTGCACGTGTAGGTGCACAAACACACCTCTAACTACATGGTTGGTGAAATAATAAAGAAACTGTTCCTGACTTTTGTGAAACCAAAATTGGAATACTGTACAGTATGTAGCACTTGTATGGTGCCTTTATCTCAAAAAGCACATTAATAAATCGGAAAAGGTGCAAAGGCATGCCACAAAATGGTGACTGTAACTGAAAAACAAGAGTTACGAGGAGAGGCTACAGGCGATAAATGTGCCAAAACTAGAAAAAAAAGAAAAAGAGGTGAACAAATCACCTCTCAGTCGATTAAGGTGCATCTGGGATCCTCTCGGACGTAGGTTCGAACCCTTATCACAGCCCTTGTGGATTTGTTCAATTGATGCATCATGCTATTGTGATTTGTGTGTGTAGTGTGTTGTGAAGAAAAATAGGTGATGTGATCACCACTTACAAAATAACAAGAATCGACCAAATTGACAAAGACAAATTCCTGAAACCAGCATCTTGAAGGATAAGAGGACACAGATTCAAGCTAAGGAAACATAGGTGCCCAAAAAAATATTAGAAATTTTTCTTTTGCAAACAGAGTGGTAGACAGTTGGGGAACAAGTTAAGTGAGAAGATGGTGGAGGCCAAAATCATCAGTGGTTTCAAAGCGTTATACAGTATGACAGAGTGCTGGGTAGACAGGACACCACAAGCGTACCTCGCATCCTGTAACTACACTTGGGTAATTACACTCACATAATGCTAATTTCAGAAAACACCATACAATGTTCTGTGTGAATACACACACAAATCACAATTGCATGATGCATCAAATGAACAAATCCACAAGGACCGTGACGAGGATTTGAATCCTCGTCACGGTCCTTGTGGATTTGACCATAGCGTATATAGACATATCTCAAGACAAAGTGTATAAAATTACTCAAGGTGCTAGGAAGAAATAAAGGAGTTGGGCCAGATGGAGTTTCACCTTGGGTGCTGCGAGACTGTGAAACTGAGCTGAGCATTCCTCTTCAGTTGATGCTCCAAACATCTTTGTGCACAAAAAACTTGGCAGATATGTGGAAAAAGGCAAACACGTTTCCAGTCTACAAAAATGGTAGCACAGAAGACCCTTTAAATTACAGACTCGTATCATTAACAAGTGTGGTAGTCAAAACATTAGAAACAATAGTTAAAACCAAATGGGTTGAACATCTGGAGAGTAATGACATAAGACAGGCAGTATAGTTTTTGAATCGGAAGATCCTGCGTAACAAATCTACTTAGTGTTTATGATAGAGCCACAGAGATTCTAGAGAAAAGAGGTGGTTGGGTTTTACTGTGTATATCTGGACCTAAAAAGGCTTTTGACAGAGTCCCACGCAAGAGGATGTTCTGGAAACTGGAACATGCTGGAAGGGTGACAGAGAGACTTCTGACATGGATGAAAATGTTTCTAACTGAAGACAGATGAGGGCAGTAATCAGAGACAGTGTACCAGACTGGAGGGGTGTTTCTAACGGAGTATTACAGGGTTAAGTTCTTGCACCAGTAATGTTCATTGTCTACATAAACGATCTACCAAAAAGAATAGAGAATTGTATGAACATGTTTGCAGGTGATGCTAAGCTACTAGGGAACATAGGAAACCTAGACGATTGTCATTCCTTTCAAACTGACTAGATAAAATTTGTACTTGAAGCACCATGTGGCAAATCGAATTCAATGGGAATAAATGCAATACTGTATTATGCAATGTGGAATAGGAGAAAATAAACCCCACACAAACTACAAATTATGTGGAAAGGATTTAAAGAACTCTAACAAAGAAAGAGATCTAGAGGTGGTTCTGGAACTGGAAAACAAGAGTTATGAAGAGAGGCATTAAATATGCCAATGTTAGAAGGTAGAAGGAAAAGAGTTGATATGATCACCACTTACAAAATGGTGGAAATTGACAAAATTGAAAAAGAATAGTTCCAGAAACTGCAAACTCAAGAACGAGAGATCATAGATTCAAGCTCAGGAAACAAAGGTGCCTCAAAAATATAAGAAAGTTTTCCTTCACGGAGTGGTAAGCAGTTGAACAAGTTAAATGAGAAAGTGGTGGAGGCCAAAACCGTTGATATTTTCAAAGCATTATTTGACAGAGCATTGGAAAGACGGGACATCACGAGTGTAGCTCTCGTCCTGTAACTACACTTGGGTAATTACACACAGTCCAAATAAATTACATAGAATGTTGCTATGGTGATATGGGTAAGAGACTATTTGGTATTAAGAGTTCCCATGAGCACCACAGAATTTGTTGCAAACCATGTGGACCATTTCTTGATTATACTGATCCTAATTTCCCAGTATTCTTCTAACTTTGTGTAAATAATCCCTGTCTTACACAGGGATCGTGACCAGTGGGGTGACATTCTGACCAGGTTTGAGCTGAGGAACCACACCTTCCCGCCCTCCGTGGTGTCACGTGGGAACAGCATCTGGATCAAGTTTACGGCAAAGTCCCGAAAACTCTCCTTCATATTCATGGAGGTGGTGGCTAGTAAATGTAAGTCACATTATTTAACATTATTGTATTCTAATTTAACATTGTTAAATGCTGGAGATATGAATAATACTTGTTTGGGGTTTATATATATGAATGCTGCTGTTATACCAAGGTGGTCATACACAGTCAAGGAGTTTTGTGAAGAAGAGGCTGAAAATTGTTATAGCAATATTTGTTTTGCCATTTATATGAAAAGTTACTTTGTCAGGAAAGAAACATAGTCTGTGGTCAGTGGAAACCAATTTGTCGTAAATGAAACCCGTCATGATTTGTCCGGTCTGTGGAAAATACAGGTAACTTTATCACAAAAAAATAATGCAAATTTGATTTGGCTTCGGCATATAATTCAGAATTTTAATTGTCCGCTTCATACTGCTTCAACATAAACTCCTGTAATTATAGGAAATACTGTATGTATGTAATTACCTAAGTGTACAGTAGTTGCAGGATGAAAGCTATGCTCATTGTGTTCTGTCTTCCCAGCACTCTTTATCATATAACACTATGAAAATACTGATGGTTTTGGCCTCTACCACCTTGTTACTTAGCTTATTACAATTGTCTACCACTCTGTTTGCGAAAGTGAATTTTCTTCAATTTCTTCAGCAGCTTTGTGTAATTAGCTTAAATCTATGACCTCTTGTTCCTGAAATTCCAGGTCTGGGAATTCTTCCCTATCAATTTTGTCGACTCCTATTACTATTGTGAACGCAGTTATCATATCACCTCTTTTTCTTCTGTCTTCTAGTTTTTGGCATATTTCATGCCTCTAACCTCTCCATGTATCTCTTGTCCTTCAGTTCTGGGAGACATTTAGTTGCATGTCTTTGCACCTTTTCCAGTTTGTTGATGTGCTTCTTAAGATATGGGCACCATCAAATGCTCCATATTCCTGCTTTGGTCTCACAAAAGTTGTGAACAATTTCTTAGTATTTCTCCATCCATATATTTAAAAACAAATCTGAATTTGGAAAGCATAGCATAGGCTCCTTGCATAATGTTCTTTATGTGGCCATTAGGTGATAGTTTTCTATCCAGAATGACCCCTAGATCTCTTTCTTTATCAGAATTTGTTAAAGCTTTTTCACATAATTTGTAGGTTGTGTGGAGCCTATTTTCTCCTATTCCACAGTCCATAACATAGTATTTATTCACATTAAATTCCATTTGCCAAGTGGTGCTCCATGTACTTATTTTGTCAGGTCATCTTGAAGGGCATGACAATCATCTAAGTTTCTTATTCTTCCTTAGTATCTTAGCATCATCAGCAAACTATGTTCATATAATTCTGTATTCCTTCAGGTAGGTCATTTATGTAGACAGTGAACATTACCAATGCAAGGCCTGAACCCTGTGGTACCCCACTCATGACATTTTTCTAGTCCTATACATTGCCTCTGATAACTGCCCTCATTTTTTTGTCAGAAAATTTTCCATCCATGTTAGAAGTCTCCCTGTCTCCCTGTCAGGGGAGCCGGTCGGCTGAGCGGACAGCACACTGGACTTGTGATCCTGTGGTCCCGGGTTTGATCCCAGGCACCGGCGAGAAACAATGGGCAGAGTTTCTTTCACCCTATGCCCCTGTTACCTAGCAGTAAAATAGGTACCTGGATGTTAGTCAGCTGTCACGGGCTGCTTCCTGGGGGTGGAGGCCTGGTCGAGGACCGGGCCGCGGGGACACTAAAGCCTCGAAATCATCTCAAGATAACCTCAAGATAACAGTCACTGCTCCAGAATGTTCCAGTTTCCAGAGCAACCTTTTATGTTGAACTCCGTTCCTTTCCCCCATCCCATCCCAAATCCTTATCCTGACCCCTTCCAAGTGCTATATAGTCATAATGGCTTGGCACTTACCCCTGATAATTTCCTTCCCTTTGTTGGAAGCTTTATTTTTTAGGTCTACATAGATGCAGTCAACCCAACCATCTCTTTTTCTCTAAAATCTGGTTTTGTGTGTGTGTGTGTGTGTGTGTGTGTGTGTGTGTGTGTGGTGTGTGTGTGTGTGTGTGTGTGTGTGTGAGATTACCTAAGTGTAATTACCTAAGTGTAATTACCTAAGTGTAATTACCTAAGTGTAATTACAGGATGAGAGCTACGCTCGTGGTGTCCCGTCTTCCCAGCACTCTTTGTCATATTGTGTGTGTGTGTGTAATTACCTAAGTGTAATTACCTAAGTGTAGTTACAGGATGAGAGCTACGCTCGTGGTGTCCCGTCTTCCCAGCACTCTTTGTCATATAACGCTTTGAAACTACTGACGGTTTTGGCCTCCACCACCTTCTCACTTAACTTGTTCCAACCGTCTACCACTCTATTTGCGAAGGTGAATTTTCTTACGTTTCTTCGGCATCTGTGTTTAGCTAGTTTAAATCTATGACCTCTTGTTCTTGAAGTTCCAGGTCTCAGGAAATCTTCCCTGTCGATTTTATCAATTCCTGTTACTATTTTGTACGTAGTGATCATATCGCCTCTTTTTCTTCTATCTTCTAGTTTTTGCATATTTAATGCCTCTAACCTCTCCTCATAGCTCTTGTCCTTCATTTCTGGGAGCCACTTAGTGGCATGTCGTTGCACCTTTTCCAGTTTGTTGATGTGCTTCTTAAGATAAGGGCACCATACAACCGCTGCATATTCCAGCTTTGGTCTAATAAAAGTCGTGAACAATTTCTTTAGTATTTCTCCATCCATGTATTTAAAAGCAATTCTTAGGTTAGAAAGTGTAGCATAGGCTCCTCGCACAATGTTCTTGATGTGGTCCTCAGGTGACAGTTTTCTATCTAAAACCACCCCTAGATCCCTTTCTTTATCAGAATTCTTTAAAGATTTCTCACATAATTTATAGGTTGTGTGGGGTCTATGTTCACCAATTCCACATTCCATAACATGGCATTTATTCACATTAAATTCCATTTGCCAAGTGTTGCTCCAAATACTTATTTTGTCCAGGTCTTCTTGAAGGGCATGACAATCATCTAGGTTTCTTATCTTCCCTATTATCTTAGCATCATCAGCAAACATGTTCATGTAATTCTGTAATCCCTCTGGTAGATCGTTTATGTAGACAATGAACATTACCGGTGCAAGAACTGAACCCTGTGGTACTCCACTCGTGACATTCCTCCAATCCGATACCTTGCCTCTGATTACGGCCCTCATTTTTCTGTCAGTTAGGAAATTTTTCATCCATGTTAGTAGCTTACCCGTCACCCCTCCAATATGTTCCAGTTTCCAGAACAACCTCTTATGGGGAACTCTGTCGAAAGCCTTTTTTAGGTCCAGATAGATGCAGTCAACCCAACCATCTCTTTCCTGTAAAATCTCTGTTGCTCGATCATAAAAACTGAGTAAGTTCGTTACACAGGATCTTCCAGATCGAAAACCATACTGTCGGTCTGATATTATATCATTTCTCTCCAGGTGTTCTACCCATTTAGTTTTAATTATTTTTTCCAATATTTTGACTATTACACTTGTCAATGATACAGGTCTATAATTAAGGGGGTCTTCCCTGCTTCCACTTTTGTAGATTGGAACTATGTTAGCCTTTTTCCACACATCAGCTACAACTCCTGTAAACAGGGATGCCTGAAAAATCAGCTGAAGTGGAATGCTGAGCTCAGGTGCACACTCTCTCAGAACCCATGGTGAAACTCCATCTGGACCAACTGCCTTGTTCTTACTTAGCTCCTTGAGCATTTTTTCCACTTCGTCTCTAGTCACCTCTATGTGCTCTATGTTGTTCTCTGGAATTCTTATTGTGTCTGGTTCCCTAAAGATTTCATTTTGTACAAACACACTTTGGAACTTTTCGTTTAGTGTTTCACACATTTCCTTTTCATTTTCCGTGAATCTATTTCCCATTATCAACCTCTGAATATTATCCTTTACCTGCAATTTGTTGTTTATGAATTTGTAGAATAGACCTGGTTCTGTTTTACATTTGTCTGCAATCCCTTTTTCAAAATTTCTTTCTGCCTCTCTCCTCACTGCTGTGTAGTTGTTTCTTGCATCTTTGTATCGTTTGTATGTTTGGGGGTTTGGCCTCTTCCTGTATTGATTCCATTTTTGTGTCTTTTGGTCTCTGGCCCTCTCGCAATTCCTATTGAACCAATCCTGTTTCCTAGTTCTGCATCTCTGTTTTGGTATAAATTTGTTTGTGCCTTTATCATATATTTCACAAAACTTGACATACATCTCATTCACTTCCTTGCCTAGCAACAAGTCTGTCCAATTATACTCACTAAAAAATTTCTAAGGTTGCCATAATGTCCTCTCTTGAAGTCAGGTTTTTCAACTGCCTCATCCTCCTTATTTTCTTCCAGATTATAACACATTGCATACTTTATTCCAAAAAGACATGGTCACTTTTACCCAAGGGAGGAAGGTACTGAATGTCAAATACTTCTTCCTCCTTCCTGGTAAATATCAAATCTAGCATGGAGGGAACGTCCCCTTCCCTCATCCTCGTAGCTTGTTTAACATGTTGATACAAGAATGTTTCCAGGATGAGGTCTACAAATTTACAGGTCCAAAAATCTTCTGTTTTAGCTTCATATGCTTCCCAGTCTATGGATTTCAAGTTGAAGTCACCAACTATCAACAGTCGTGACCTATTGTTATCCGCTCTCGCTATAATCTCTCTCATTATTGTTATAAGACCTTCTCGTTTACTATCTAGCTCCTCCTTTGACCATGTGCTGCTTGGTGGTGGACTATATGCATTTATGACCATTAGTTTATCATCTTCATGGCAGATCTCTAGTGCTATTATGTCAACCTCTTGTGGATTGGCAGTCATTATTTCCTTCACCTTTATGTGTTCTTTCACCAGCACAGCAACGCCACCGCCTTTCCTAATTTTTCTGTCCCTTCTCCAAATTGAGTAGCCCCTTGGAATATGACCTCATTTAAAATATCATCTTCAAGTTTTGTCTCCGTGAGTGCAACAATGTCTGGTGTCTGCATCTGTATTACATCACTTAACTCCAATATCTTCGATCTTACTCCATCTATGTTGGTGTATGCAATCTTCAGGAACTTGTTCCCCCTCTCCTTATTCTTCACTCCCCCTCTCTCTATTGATTGTGTTGGTTTGCCTTTATGTACCACTTTACTGGTCTGCCTACCCCTAACACTTTGTAGAAAAAAGATTTGATTT
>WNGS01069668.1:45804-67095 GCA_020271785.1 Procambarus virginalis | reverse complement strand
TCATTAGTATACATTGAGGAGGTTCCTTATTATACAGCAGGCTTAGTTCACCAGATATAACTAGGATGTAGACACCAAATTATCCTATTTTGAGGCAGTTTCCAACATCCAGTAACTGATGCCAAGTCTTGCTTCCTCTTCTTGACCTGTCAAAGGGCGCTTGCTATAAAGCCAGAATCCTAATATATGACAGGTATATCAGAGAAAACACTGTATAATGAATCATATAGACCAAGGCTTAATTACCTTTTTGAGTCGATCATTCGTGTTCTAACTGGTTGCCCAATAATATCTACCTAACATTAATGGCCAAAATGATTAGGTAAACGGGTTTTGGAAAGACACCTCCCTTTATTTGTTGACAGCGTGTTGATGATGGAAGACCACTACTCTGATCTTCGTCAAACTTCGTCCAAGAGAATTTATAGGAGCTGTTACTCGCTCCAACAACTCTGGTAAAAATAACAATGGCTGATGATAGGAGCCGAATTTGCTCTCTGCGCCAATGGCTGACCACATCCTACTGACTGACGCCTCCCTCACTTTGTAGAGATGTCAGTAACTTGATAGAAGGGTCACATTTACTCTATTTTGATTCTGATAATTAAGTTAATTTAAATAAGATGGTTTATGGTGGTAAAAGTCCAAAGACTAATGTAATTAAGAATAATTCCAACACAATAGCTGGTGAATTATAATAGTATGTGGCAATGATATCCCGTTTTCTATAGACGGAAAATTCCACTACAAGTTAAATTTTCTATGGGTTAACTTGTGTATACAACACAGCAGCAATATTATCTGCAAATTGGATTGATATTAGTAAATGTGTCGGATTTTCCGACAAGACTTCTTTGCATTCCTAACAACATGGAATGTAGTAATGAGCATTGCACTCTGACTTAATCTCTGCAGTGAAAGTTCCAATCACTGGCAAGGCTACCTTTGAAGAATAGGCAGTGGATTTGCCATTATAGTTCTCAAGCTTTGGGAACTTTTCTGAATTTCTCATAGTGGCACTCAGCAACGGTGTCAATGTTTGATCCAGTATCAATGAGAACTTTGAGACAAATACCAGCAATGTATACTATAATCTCTGTGTTTTTTGGATGATCATTTCATTCTGTGATTCCTTTTTCTTCATAAGTATAATCACATTCACTGTCATCTCAGACTTGGTATAATGACATGTTTTGTACATTATTAACATTCTGGATATGAGGTGCAATATTGTGTTTGCCACCTCGACCCCTATGACCTGATCCTCATACAGTGCTTTTATTCACCGACTGTGGTTTCTTTAGTGCGGAACGAGAGACAGCATCAAAATGACCTAGTTTTCCGCACTCATAGCATTTCTTACCTTGAGCAGGACAAACATTACCTTGGTGTGGGTAGTCTCCTCCACAATTGTAACATTTATTGTTGATACCCTCTGATGTGGATCGTTGTGAGTGCTTGAGTCATGTTCCATGACTCCAGTTGTGATGTGGTTCTCGGCTCAATTTGCAGTTAGGTTTGCCATGATATTTTCTTTGATCACGGTGTCCTCCCTGAACCTTACGCACCTCATCACTGTTAGTAACAGTGGTAGAACAGTTGTTTGCACTGCACTCCATGACACGAGCATCACGTGCAGCATCTTCCATTCGACGAGCAATATCCGGTATCTTGGTAAGAGAACTTTCATCATCGACAAGTTCTAGAGCTCTTCGACGGAGACGTGTAGATGTGCATGTTTCAATTATTTGTCGTTTCATTTCTTTGTCAACATCAGCAAATTCACAATGGGCTGCCAAACCTTGTAAACGTTTGTGGTATTGATCAACAGTTTCATTAGAGAGTTGTTTGGCTCTCCTGAAATGCATAATTTCCATAGCAGTGTTTTGCCTAGGTTTGAAATGTTCAGTTAATTTGGCTTTGTCAATGTCATAATCTTTGACACCACCAGTGTCTTTCAGTGTGTCAAAGATGTCGCAAACTCGATCACCTACACAATGAAGTAGAAAGGCATGTTTTCTTTCAGCACTTTTGATGTCAGAAACAATAAAAAAAATTTCAAACCTTTTAAGCCATCTGGTCCACCTCTGTGACAGGTTTGTCTGGTCACAGTCGGGATCAAATGCAGGAAACTGAGGTATATTTGCCATTTTAACTGTATAAATGTTAACTTATCACTTAAATGTTCCTCAGAATACTAAACACTTACTACACTGTATATGTAAGTTAAGAATTCACTGTAATTACTTTAAAAGTTTGAAAGCACACAAGCATTTTAATGCAAAAGTTCACAACAGTGCACAATACAGCAGCAACTGACCTTTTACCTAGCCTTGTGTACATGTGGTGTTGTTCCTACTCATAGCTGCACAGCAGCTTGCACAGCAGTTGGCACAGCAGTTGGCAGCGATGTTGTTTGAGGAGTTTTCAGCACTGTCAACACAGCAGACAGTTCACAGCATCACCAGCATGAAGAATTGTGTAGCACAGAGCGTCGTTTCGTACTCAAAACATCGGGTTTTGTACACAGCATCAAAGCGTCGTTTCGTACACAGAATCGGCAGATATCGCAGATTCCTCAGCACACAGCTTGTTAGCACACAGCATTGGTTAGCACACAGCCTCGGTCAGCACACAGCATTGGTAGCACAGCATTGGTATGGTGCTCACAGACAGCACGACTTCTCCTCCGGGGCGACAAATACCTGCGTTCACAGTTTATCCTCGTCGCCAGTGTGGTGCTGTGTAATGCTGAGGAAGTCCTGGTTGTAGGGTTGATATAAAGCCATTGCTTGGTTACTGACTTTAATACTTATAAAAGATATATGACTAGCAGCTTCCAAGCTTGGCGGGCGTCCTGTACGCTCTGTTTTTCTACTGCTGGCGTATGAAACGCAGCGCATACAAACGGATGGTGCCGTTTGCTATGAACATGACAGTATCAGGTAACACTCAGTGCATCCAGCCTTGTTCCCTTTTTCTCAAGTCTATATTTATAAAATGTTTACATCATAATTAATAATGTCCATAATACCATCGATGCTTCTACACTGGTACTCAACTTGTGGTATATACTGTACATGATTTTTCATGTTGGACGAACAGGTCTTGGATGTGTGAGTTTGATAGAGAGGAGTCCGCCAGTGTACGTTGCCAGCTTGTTGAACCATTATATACATTAATAAATATTCTTAAATTACTAAAATTACTATTTGTTTAATTATATTATTAGAATGAACAAAACATTGTTAGTATTATTGTGTGTCTGAAAGTGGTAACTTTCGTATGTAGTGTGTTTTATTAGAGAATGTATCTGCCTTGTGGTAACTGCGGGAATAGCCAAAGCGCAATTGATGCGAGCCTGCCACTTCAGTGGTTCGTGGGGGAGTTGATCTGGGAAACACCTAGAGCTAAGTATAGTTATGTTCTTGTGTTTTGTGGCTAGGTTAAATATTCTAATCAGTGATTACAAGATATATTGTATGAAGCCACCTATTCATATTATTATTACAAGTATAGATGTGTGTATAGCCAGAGAACACAACTTTTGTCTAAGATAAATACACATGTTATACTTTAATTAGTGTTTTTGTGTTCACCTCTTCACCTTCAGTTCACCTCTGGTGCCTATGTTTATTATATCAGAGGAGTTTTGGGGATCCATCCTTTTAGACAGAATCTTGATAGGGCTGGGTAAAGATAACTCTGTGTTAGGCACGAGTCGGTGGCAAGAGCGGAGTAGGTAACAGGACCACTGCCAGGAGTCTCAAAACACTGAGAAAACTAGTGGGGAATTCTGAATTTGTCACATGTCCACTACGAAAATTCTGGAAACTTTCCATATGTAAGAAACTTTGGTTCATGAATTATATTGAGACGAGTCAAATGAGTGGAACTCTGAATGCACAGCTCAGACATTGTGTGGTTTAACCACCTCCCTAGATGACATTGTGTTCAGTGATGAAGCCTGTTATTACTTTAATTGTTATAGTCCTTGCCACTTCTGTTGAATATATAATTGTACACGCGCGCGCGCACACACACACAACCACAACATTTTATATAATTTGGGAGATGATATTTTATTATATATATATATATATATATATATATATATATATATATATATATATATATATATATATATATATATATATATATATATATATATATATGTCGTACCTAGTAGCCAGAACGTACTTCTCAGCCTACTATGCAAGGCCCGATTTGCCTAATAAGCCAAGTTTTCATGAATTAATATATTTTCTCTAATTTTTTTCTTATGAAATGATAACCTACCCATTTCATTATGTATGAGGTCAATTTTTTTTTATTGGAGTTAAAATTAACGTAGATATATGACCGAACCTAACCAGCCCTACCTAACCTAACCTAACCTACCTTTATAGGTTAGGTTAGGTTAGGTAGCCGAAAAAGTTAGGTTAGGTTAGGTTAGGTAGGTTAGGTAGTCGAAAAACAATTAATTCAAGAAAACTTGGCTTATTAGGCAAATCGGGCCTTGCATAGTAGGCTGAGAAGTGCGTTCTGGCTACTAGGTACGATATATATATATATATATATATATATATATATATATATATATATATATGTTTGATATCAAGGTATATCAAAAGGTATCATTTGGGAGATGAAATACTTCAAGAGTCAACCTACCTAACCTAACTTTTTCGGCTACCTAACCTAACCTATAAAGATAGGGTTGGTTAGGTAGGGTTGGTTAGGTTCGGTCATATATCTACGTTAATTTTAACTCCAATAAAACAAAATTTACCTCATACATAATGAAATGGGTAGCTTTATCATTTCATAATAAAAAAATTTGAAAAATATATTAATTCAGGAAAACTTGGCTTATTAGGCAAATCGGACCTTGCATAGTAGGCTGAGAAGTGCGTTCTGGCTACTAGGTACGACATATATATAATCAAGATATATCAAAGGTATCATTTGGTAGATGAAATACGTCAAGAGTCAGGGAGAGCGAAAGACCTGGGGGTTGATATCACGCCAGACCTGTCCCCTGAAGCTCATATCAAGAGAATAACATCAGCGGCATATGCCAGGTTGGCTAACATAAGAACGGCCTTTAGGAACTTGTGTAAGGAATCTTTCAGAACTTTGTATACCACATATGTCAGTACAATCCTGGGGTATGCGACTCCAGCATGGTGTTCATATTTAGTCAAGCATAAGACTAAACTGGAAAAAGTTCAAAGGTTTGCCACCAGACCCGAATTCAGGGGTATGAGCTACGAGGAGAGACTACAGGAATTATACCTCACGCCACTGGGAGACAGAAGAGTTAGAGCGGGCATGATCACCACAAAATATTCTCAAAGGAATTGATAGGGTAGATAAAGACAGACTATTTACTACTAGGGGCATAAGCGACCATACGAGTCATAAATACTCATACTCCGCCCAAGTAAAACAGAAACAAACCACACTTAGTGGGCCAGTCAGAGGCTTTGGGCCCGCGCAGGAATATCCCTGCAAAAAAAAAAAAAAAAATACTAGGGCACACGCATAGGGACAGGTGGAAATTGAGTGCCCAAATGAGCCAGAGAGACTTTAGAATTTTTTTTTCAGTGTCAGAGCAGTAGACAAATGGAATGCATTAGGAAGTGATGTGGTGGAGGCTGACTCCATACACAGCTTCACGTGTTAGNCAAGGTATCATTTGGGAGATGAAATACTTCAAGAGTCAGAGACAGAGAAAAGACCTGGGGGTTGATATCACGCCAGACCTGTCCCCTGAAGCTCATATCAAGAGGATAACATCAGCGGCATATGCCAGGTTGGCTAACATAAGAACGGCCTTTAGAAACTTGTGTAAGGAATCTTTCAGAACTTTGTATACCACATATGTCAGACCAATCCTGGAGTATGTGGCTCCAGCATGGAATCCCTATCTAGTCAAGCATAAGACTAAACTGGAAAAGGTTCAAAGGTTTGCCACCAGACTAGTACCCGAGCTGAGAGGTATGAGCTACGAGGAGAGACTACGGAAATTAAACCTCACTTCGCTGGAAGACAGAAGAGTTAGGGGGGACATGATCACCACATTTAAGATTCTGAAGGGAATTGATAGGGTAGATAAAGACAGGCTATTTAACACAAGGGGCACACGCACAAGGGGGGACAGGTGGAAAGTGAGTGCCCAAATGAGCCACAGAGATATTAGAAAGAACTTTTTTAGTGTCAGAGTGGTTGACAAATGAATGCATTAGGAAGCGATGTGGTGGAGGCTGACTCCATACACAGTTTCAAGTGTAGATATGATAGAGCCCAGTAGGCTCAGGAAACTGTACACCTGTTGATTGACAGTTGAGAGGCGGGACCAAAGAGCCAGAGCTCATCCCCCGCAAACACAACTAGGTGAGTACACACACACACACACACACACACACCACACACACACACACACACACACACACACACACACACACACACACACACACACACACACGCACGCACGTACGCACGTACGCACGCACCAAAGGGTGTCAGCAGCTAGAGCACAACACAGACAAGGATGAGGCAACCATCAAGAGTGCCCCGCCCTCCATTACCACACAGTGGGAAGCTGATAGTGTGGTGATGGGGGGGGGAGGTAGAGATACCACAACCATCCACAAAACACTCTCTGGATAACACAGCTTGAGACCAATAGAATCAATACTCCTAAACTCTTCATCTAAGAATTCTGCACTAACAACCAGAAGAGCTCTTAGTTAGAGGACAATATTCAAAAAATTTCAAAATTCAAATTCAAAATTATATTCAGGTAAAAAGTACATACACAGAAGATGAGTTACAAACATAATGTTGGATTTCTAGATAGAACTAGTACATACAATATTTATTTATTTATTTATTTATATATATACAAGAAGGTACATTGGGATTGTGAGGATACATAGCATAGTATTTACATTCTTGTAAAGCCACTAGTACGCGCAGCGTTTCGGGCAGGTCCTTAATCAAGAAAATTTTAAGTAGGTAATAATTGCAAAATTTATAAAAATGATAACAGTTACATAGCAAGAAAAAGAATAAAAAATGAGAAAATACCTAAACTACCTAAATACCCAATATGAGAAATACCTAAAGCCACTAATATGCATAGAGTTTTGGCCAATCGCTGACTTTCACATTTTATTTGTGCCCTGAGAAATATCTTATGTTCATTATTTCTTATGTCCATTTATCTTATGTTCATTATTTCTCAGGGCATAGATACAATGTGAAAGTCTATTTTTTCCTGTATGTATTTAAGAGCTCTATGGGTTGTTAGTCCAGAATTCTTAGATGAAGAGTTTAAGAATATTGATTCTATTGGTCTCAAGCTTTGCTATCCACCGACTGTTTTAGAAGTTTGCCGTAGCAAAGCACTTCATACTTATTATAATATATATGCAGTGAGAAAATTCGCCCAAAGAATGTGTTGTGTTAACCATATTTTTCTAGGTTCGAAAATATTGTGAAAGTTATGAAACGTTTTGATATACATGTATTGTTTAATTATGAAAATACTGACGGAAAACAATGTGAGAAATATTCCTCGTAGTGATAATTGTGTCATATATAAAATATCTTGTAAAGACTGTAATAGGTTCTATGTTGGACAAAATTCCCAAAGATTTGAAATTTAGAATTTTGCAACATAAATACTCTGTAAGACATGGCCAATTGTCTAATTTGTTTGTTCATCTGTAAGAAAGTTCTCACCAAATTGATTGGAAGATAACTTCTTCACTAACGATTTGTAAAATCATTTTCAATAGGATCATAATTGAATCTGCTTTAATACAGATTACAGAATCATGTAATTTGAACATTAGCGGTGGTTTGTATAATTTAGATCCATTTTTGATTGATCAGTTAAGGGGCGATTTGAGTAAGATAATTGATACACATTTGTCTCACTAATATTTTATTAATATCTCCTTTTCTCAACAGACATTGTACCTCCCTCACCTCTTTCCTGCCTTTATATCCACACCACTGAACAGTAAAGCCTTCCTTCTGAAGATGTATTATTAAATACGAAAGTACTTAAGGAAATTCCTGTCTTAATCCTGTGTGGTCTGACACATTATTGCATTGTTAAATGAATGTAAATTTACTTTTAATAATGAGTATTATTTACAGACTTTTGGAATGGCAATGAGGAATCCCTTTTCTCCATTGCTTTCAAACTTTTACATGAAATTTTTCGAAAAGAAATTTGTTTTAAAAATTACCCCTGGAATCATTCCATGGTTTATAGGTATGTTGAGAATATTTTGTGTATATGGCCTACAGATGCAAACACAGACGAAATTTGTAGCTAAACTTATTGATCAAGTCACCTCTATAAAATTAACTATAGAGACTTGACAAATGTTTGCTATTTTTAGATATACTTATTCATAGGGATGTTTTTTCACTACAGTTTAGTGTCTACAGAAAGCCTACGAGTAATTTATCTTAGGTTCATTATTTCTGCCTACCAATGATTCCAACATTCTGCTTGTATGTATGTATGTATGCATGTATGTATGTATGTATGTATGTATGTATGTATGCATGCATGCATGCATGCATGCATGCATGTGTATGTATGTATGTATGTATGTATGTATGTATGTATGTATGCATGCATGCATGCATGCATGCATGCATGCATGTATGTATGTATGTATGCATGTATGTATGTATGTATGTATGTATGTATGTATGTATGTATGTACTTTTGGGCAAACCAAATGCTTGTGTTAGAGTAGTTGTTACTGTTTCAGACATGCACCCAGACCTGGGGGTGGACTGCGACGGGTACCACGCCCTCTGGCGGGGCACCAACCACTGGCGAGGCATCACTTTCCAAGACGCTGAGTACGAGGGCCAGCTCTTCCAGGAGAACACGCTCTACCAGAAGGTAAGCTTACCCCTCTTAGTGTAGTAAGGTAAAGCTTACCCCTCTCAGTGTAGTAAGGTAAAGCTTACCCCTCTCAGTGTAGTAAGGTAAAGCTTACCCCTCTCAGTGTAGTAAGGTAAAGCTTACCCTCTTAGTGTAGTAAGGTAAAGCTTACCCCTCTCAGTGTAGTAAGGTAAAGCTTACCCCTCTCAGTGTAGTAAGGTAAAGCTTACCCCTCTCAGTGTAGTAAGGTAAAGCTTACCCCTCTTAGTGTAGTAAGGTAAAGCTTACCCCTCTCAGTGTAGTAAGGTAAAGCTTACCCCTCTCAGTGTAGTAAGGTAAAGCTTACCCCTCTCAGTGTAGTAAGGTAAAGCTTACCCCTCTCAGTATAGTAAGGTAAAGCTTACCCCTCTTAGTGTAGTAAGGTAAAGCTTACCCCTCTCAGTGTAGTAAGGTAAAGCTTACCCCTCTCAGTATAGTAAGGTAAAGCTTACCCCTCTTAGTGTAGCAAGGTAAAGCTTACCCCTCTCAGTGTAGTAAGGTAAAGCTTACCCCTCTCAGCATAGTAAGGTAAAGCTTACCCCTCTCAGCGTAGTAAGGTAAAGCTTACCCCTCTCAGCATAGTAAGGTAAAGCTTACCCTCTCAGTGTAGTGACCTTTGTTATCGTTTTCATCACTTTATAATCCAGGGATCCCATCACAATGGTTGTACTCTTCAAGTCACTTGTGTTGTCCCGTCTTGAGTACTGCTCAGTACTCACTTCCCCCTTCAGAGCAGGAGAGATTGCTGAAATAGAGGGAATACAGAGAACATATACGGCATGCATAGACGAGATAAAGCACCTAAATTATTGGGATCTTCTCAAAGCTCTCCAAATGTACTCACTAGAAAGGAGACGAGAGAGATACCAAATAATATACACCTGGAAGATACTGGAGGGCCAGGTCCCAAATCTGCACAGTAAAATAACAACGTACTGGAGTGAACGATATGGAAGAAAATGCAGAATAGAACCAGTGAAGAGCAGAGGTGCCATAGGCACAATCAGAGAACACTGTATGAACATCAGAGGTCCGCGGTTGTTCAACACCCTCCCAGCGAGCATAAGAAATATTGCCAGAACAACCGTGGACATCTTCAAGAGGAAACTAGATTATTTCCTCCAAGGAGTGCCGGACCAGCCAGGCTGTGGTGGGTATGTGGGCCTGCGGGCCGCTCCAAGCAACAGCCTGGTGGACCAAACTCTCACAAGTTGAGCCTGGCCTCGGGCTTAGGGAGTAGAACAACTCCCAGAACCCTCATCCAGAGGTGATCGTTGTCCATCACCTGTGTAATATACAGGTGTCTCAATCTCTCGAGGGTGACTGACGAGCGTTTGTGTTGCCAAATGAAACACTAATGTTAATGATACATAAATATTAAAGATACATAACACATAATGACATACTGTAGTGTTAATACTTCATTACTGTTATTGAATCATCCATTAATATTAATGATACATCAATGTTAATGTATTATTATAATCCAAAAAGCTGTATTCAATGTTGAGTATAGAGTGTAGTTGGTGAAGTTGGAAAGTAAAGTGCTGCGCGTTGCAGGTGTCGAAGTCAGTGTTGAGTTACGTGGACGTGGAGTTCGCTGGCATGGGACCCCGGCGGGAGGTCGTGTCCGCGCTGATGACCCGCGAAGTGCCGCCCAGGATCACCAACCTTACCGTCACCTCCAGCGCCTCCAGTGGCCTCAACTTCACCTTACCTGGTACCTTCGTCCATCTCTCAGCTTCTACTATCACCGGAAACAATGGTAAGTCTTCAACATTGAACTGTGTTTATATTATCTAATGCTGATTTCAGACAGTAGAGGTTTGCGAAGTCGCCTTGCAACCGTCATGGCGGCTACCCCGTCTCCCAGGCTTGGCACCTTCTCTTGATAATGACTCGCTGACTGTCATTATAATTATAAGGAAGATTCCATGTTCATTGTGTGTTCGAGTTTTATAAAGCAGATTTGAAGTTTTTGTGCACCCCCGTACTGAGTATAGGGTGCACAATGTGCTACCACTCATAGGATAAGTATGGGGTGCACATGTACTACTCATTCACAGGATGAATATGGGGTGCACATGAACTACCACTCACAGGATGATTATGGTGTGCACAATAAACTACCACACAGGATGAGTATGGGGTGCACAATAAACTACCACACAGGATGAGTATGGGGTGCACAATAACTACCACACAGGATGAGTATGGGGTGCACAATAAACTACCACACAGGATGAGTATGGGGTGCACATGAACTACCACTCACAGGATGAGTATGGGGTGCACAATAAACTACCACTCACAGGATGAGTATGGGGTGCACATGAACTACCACTCACAGGATGAGTATGGGGTGCACATGAACTACCACTCACAGGATGAGTATGGGGTGCACATGAACTACCACTCACAGGAGGGTATGGGGTGCACAATAAACTACTACTCACAGGATGAGTATGGGGTGCACAATAAACTACCACTCACAGGATGAGTATGGGGTGCACAATAAACTACCACTCACAGGATGAGTATGGGGTGCACATAAACTACCACTCACAAGATGAGTATGGGGTGCACATGAAATACCACTCACAGGAGAGTATGGGGTGCACATGAACTACCACTCACAGGATGAGTATGGGGTGCACATGAACTACCACTCACAAGATGAGTATGGGTGCACATGAACTACCACTCACAAGATGAGTATGGGTGCACATGAACTACCACTCACAAGATGAGTATGGGGTGCACAATAAACTACCACTCACAGGATGATATGGTGTGCACTATAAACTACCACTCTCACGATGAGTATGGGGTGCACTATAAACTACCACTCTCACGATGAGTATGGGGTGCACATGAGCTACCAAAATCTCCGGTGTTAACAATAACAAGCTATCATTTCCCTAAGACCTGAGAGTCAGACGCACTTCGAAGGATAAAAATTTGGGATGGGACAGTGGGGAAGGAATGGTGCCCAACCACTTGACTGGTCAGAGGATTGAACGCGACCTGTATGAAGCGAAACCGTCGCTCTACCGTCCACCTACGTGGTTGGACACCTCCCGCTTGAGATGTTCTCGAGGGGCTTGCCCATTGCTAGTATGAAGCCTGACCTTAGCGTAGGTGAGTCTAGGTAACCCGAGAGAGAGAGACCTCTTTCCCTGGCAATAAAAGAGATAGGAACAATTGCATCCTGAATAGTATTCTCCATGATGATCTGTGCAGAAAGACGCAACTCATTTAGAAAGAAAATGTTTCATCTTGTCTTTCAATACTTAAGACAGAACTACTCATAATTACAGCTTCACTCAGAGTCACCACAGTGTACTGTTACTGCCCATATTAATACACTGAGGTACAGCTTCACCCAGAGTCACCACAGTGTACTTGTTACTGACTGACCATATTAATACACTGAGGGTACAGCTTCACCCAGAGTCACCACAGTGTACTTGTTACTGACCATATTAATACACTGAGGTACAGCTTCACCCAGAGTCACCATAGTGTACTTGTTACTGACCATATTAATACACTGAGGTACAGCTTCACCCAGAGTCACCACAGTGTACTTGTTACTGACCATATTAATACACTGGGGTACAGCTTCACCCAGAGTCACCACAGTGTACTTGTTACTGACCATATTAATACACTGAGGTACAGCTTCACCCAGAGTCACCACAGTGTACTTGTTACTGACCATATTAATACACTGAGGGTACAGCTTCACCCAGAGTCACCACAGTGTACTTGTTACTGACCATATTAATACACTGAGGGTACAGCTTCACCCAGAGTCACCACAGTGTACTTGTTTACTGACCATATTAATACACTGAGGGTACAGCTTCACCCAGAGTCACCACAGTGTACTTGTTACTGACCATATTAATACACTGGGATACAGCTTCACCCAGAGTCACCACAGTGTACTTGTTACTGACCATATTAATACACTGAGGTACAGCTTCACCCAGAGTCACCATAGTGTACTTGTTACTGACCATATTAATACACTGAGGTACAGCTTCACCCAGAGTCACCATAGTGTACTTGTTACTGACCATATTAATACACTGAGGGTACAGCTTCACCAGAGTCACCACAGTGTACTTGTTACTGACCATATTAATACACTGAGGGTACAGCTTCACCCAGAGTCACCACAGTGTACTTGTTACTGACCATATTAATACACTGAGGGTACAGCTTCACCCAGAGTCACCACAGTGTACTTGTTACTGACCATATTAATACACTGAGGGTACAGCTTCACCAGAGTCACCACAGTGACTTGTTACTGACCATATTAATACACTGAGGGTACAGCTTCACCCAGAGTCACCACAGTGTACTTGTTACTGACCATATAATACACTGAGGGTACAGCTTCACCAGAGTCACCACAGTGTACTTGTTACTGACCATATTAATACACTGAGGTACAGCTTCACCCAGAGTCACCACAGTGTACTTGTTACTGACCATATTAATACACGGAGGGTACAGCTTCACCCAGAGTCACCACAGTGTACTTGTTACTGACCATATTAATACACTGAGGTACAAGCTTCACCCAGAGTCACCACAGGTACTTGTTAGGACCATATTAATACACTGGGGTACAGATTCACTCAGAGCCACCACAGTGTACTTGTTACTGACCATATTAACCACAGTGTACTTGTTCTGACCATATTTATTTATTTTATTTATTTATTTATTTATTTATTTATTCATATACAAGAAGGTACATTGGGAATGTGAGAATATATAATATGGTAATTACAATCTTGTAAAGCCACTAGTACGCGCAGCGTTTCGGGCAGGTCCTTAATCTAAGAAAATTTTAGTAGGTAAATACTAGCAAAAATTATAAAAAAAATGATAACAGTTACATGGCAAGAAAAGAAAAAGAAAAAAAAAAAAAGATGAGAGAAAATTGTAGGTACAGTATAATAAAGCACTTAGGTAGCTAAGATTGATTGCAATGAAAGCTTGAATGGTAGTTGACAAAATTTGGTAGGCACAATACAGCAAATGGCTAGCACATAAAGGAAGACAGCAATGAACACAATGATAAGGTTGTTTGGGTTAATACATAAGAATTAGGAGATTGGGTAACACTAGATACAGAGCAAAAAATAAAGCTCAGTGTAGGAAACTAAGAAGATGAAATTAAGTACTTTTTGGTTTTGTTTTTAAATAAGGCAAAAGTTTTACAGTTTTTCAATTCACTAGGGAGTGAGTTCCATAGACTAGGTCCCTTAATTTGCATAGAGTGTTTACACAGATTAAGTTTGACCCTGGGGATATCAAGAGATATTTATTTCTGGTGTGGTGATAATGGGTCCTATTACATCTGTCCAGAGAGAGTTTCAGAGCATGGTTTGCATTTAAGAACAGGGTTTTGTAGATGTAGTTGACACAAGAGAATGTGTGGAGGGAGTTAATATTTAGCAAGTTTAGGGATTTAAACAAGGGAGCTGAGTGTTGTCTGAAAGCAGAGTTAGTTATTATTCTGATAGCAGATTTTTGCTGGGTGATGATGGGCTTAAGGTGGTTTGCAGTGGTAGACCCCCATGCACAGATACCATAATTAAGATAGGGGTAGATTAGAGCATAATAGAGAGAGAGGAGAGCAGAGTTAGGAACATAATATCTGATTTTGGAGAGTATACCAACTGTCTTAGAGACTTTCTTAGTTATGTGTTGAATGTGGGTGCTGAAGTTGAGTCTCTTGTCTAGGAATAGGCCAAGAAACTTGCCATCATTTTTATTACTGATGTTAATGTTGTCTATCTGTAGCTGAATTGCATTTGATGATTTGCTTCCAAATAAGATGTAGTAAGTCTTTTCGATGTTTAATGTTAGTTTGTTAGTTGACATCCATAAGTGGACTTTTTTTAATTCATTATTCACAACATTATTTAGTGTATGTGGGTTGAGGTCTGAATAGATAAGAGTAGTATCGTCAGCAAACAATATAGGTTTGAGAATATTAGAGACATTAGGCAGATCGTTTATATATATAAGAAATAGAAGAGGTCCTAAGATACTGCCCTGTGGCACTCCAACGGTAATTGGTAGAGTGGAAGAAGTTGTTTCATTGATAGTTACATATTGGTGTCTGTCACTAAGATAGGATCGGATGTAGTCAAGGGCAAGGCCTCGGATTCCATAATGCTGGAGTTTAAGTAAGAGGTAGTTGTGATTAACAGTATCAAAGGCTTTTCTTAGGTCAATGAAGAGTCCAATCGGAAACTCATTTTTGTCAAGTGCTGAGTAGATTACGTCAAGGAGACTAATGATTGCATCGTGGTGCTCTTTTGGGACCTGAAGCCAAACTGGCAGGGGCTGAGTATGTCGAATTTTACGAGGTAGGAATAGAGCTGTTTGTAAATAATTTTTTCAAATATTTTTGATAGAATGGGTAGATTTGATATTGTTNGTTTGTGATTGAAAATGTGCAGAGCTTTGCAACAAGATGAGTGGCAGAACTAGGAGGTTGAGGATAGTTGAGGGCTCTCGCAGCACGAGATGAAACAGGGATATGATCACGACATACAACATACTGGTGGAGAGACAATATGGATAAGAACAGCTAGTTGAGAGAAAACTAGTCAAGAGGACATAAGTGGAAACTGGACTAGCAAATGGGCTGAAGACATACAAGGAAATGCTGGTTGTGTCCGGGTGGCCAGAAAACTGGTTGTGACCGGGTGGCCAGAATACTGGTTGTGACGGGTGGCCAGAATACTGTGTCCGGGTGGCCAGAATACTGGTTGTGTCCGGGTGGCCAGAATACTGGTTGTCTCCGGGTGGCCAGAATACTGTGTCCGGGTGGCCAGAATACTGGTTGTGTCCGGGTGGCCAGAATACTGGTTGTGTCCGGGTGGCTAGAATACTGGTTGTGTCCGGGTGGCCAGAATACTGGTTGTGTCCGGGTGGCCAGAATACTGGTTGTGTCCGGGTGGCCAGAATACTGGTTGTGTCCGGGTGGCGAGAATACTGGTTGTGTCCGGGTGGCCAGAATACTGGTTGTGTCCGGGTGGCCAGAATACTGGTTGTGTCCGGGTGGCCAGAATACTGGTTGTGTCTGGGTGGCCAGAATACTGTGTCCGGGTGGCCAGAATACTGGTTGTGTCCGGGTGGCCAGAATACTGGTTGTGTCTGGGTGGCCAGAATACTGTGTCCGGGTGGCCAGAATACTGGTTGTGTCCGGGTGGCCAGAATACTGGTTGTGTCTGGGTGGCCAGAATACTGGTTGTGTCCGGGTGGCCAGAATACTGTGTCCGGGTGGCCAGAATACTGGTGTGTCTGGGTGGCCAGAATACTGTGTCCGGGTGGCCAGAATACTGGTTGTGTCCGGGTGGCCAGAATACTGGTTGTGTCCGGGTGGCCAGAAAACTGTGTCCAGGTGGCCAGAAAACTGTGTCCGGGTGGCCAGTCTTCACCTCCCTCCACAATCTCAAGACCATATCTATGACACAACAACTCGAACACCAGGAGCTACAGCTCGACTCACCGTAGTCAGTGTCAGGCGAGTATAGCCAGCTTAGTACCTCCCCCCCCCCCACACACAGCCAGAAACCTCACATCATGGCGCAGTGGTATAATGTGTTTACCCTTGACGGCATTACACAAGGCAGTGGACAGCTCGTGGTACACTGTGTAGCTGAGGACGACTGAGGCTTTTCTGACTGGCGGTTAGGGCCAAAAATCTTCGTGGGGGTCTGAATGTGGACGTGATACGCTCTTCTCTCTTGAATTTTGGCGACCCCCGACCAGCCTATGTTCATCCCATACCCAAGACCATTCACTCTGCCAATTTTGGCTAGGCATGGAGGCCACACGGTTGGACCAACTATAAACATCTGTCTCCCATCTGTCCATCTATCCCCCATCTATTCATCCATCCATTATTCATTACATCTATCTGAATATCAATTCATTCATCTATCTATTCATCCATCTATGCATATATTTCTCCATCTACTCAGCTATTTATCCATCCATCTATCTACACATATATCCATATAGCCAGCCATCTACTCATGTGTCTATTCATGTTCATATCCATATGTCAGATATCCATCCATCCATCTATTTATCCAGTCATCTACTCATCCATCCTTCTACTCATCCATTTATACATCTATGTATGTATCCATCCATGAACCCATCTATCCATCTATCAATCTCTCCCCCTTCAATTGCATTGTATTGTAGGTAGGTAGTGGCCAGTGTAGTGACAGTCCCCCACCACTAGTGTGTCACCCTGCAAGGGTAGCATGGTGACTGTCCTACACCACTAGTGTGTCACCCTGCAAGGGTAGCATGGTGACAGTCCCCCACCACTAGTGTGTCACCCTGCAAGGGTAGCATGGTGACTGTCCTACACCACTAGTGTGTCACCCTGCAAGGGTAGCATGGTGACTGTCCCCCACCACTAGTGTGTCACCCTGCAAGGGTAGCATGGTGACTGTCCCACACCACTAGTGTGTCACCCTGCAAGGGTAGCATGGTGACTGTCCCACACCACTACTGTGTCACCCTGCAAGGGTAGCATGGTGACAGTCCCCCACCACTAGTGTGTCACCCTGCAAGGGTAGCACAGTGTCCCACACCACTAGTGTGTCACCCTGCAAGGGTAGCATGGTGACTGTCCCCCACCACTAGTGTGTCACCCTGCAAGGGTAGCATGGTGACTGTCCTACACCACTAGTGTGTCACCCTGCAAGGGTAGCATGGTGACTGTCCTACACCACTAGTGTGTCACCCTGCAAGGGTAGCATGGTGACTGTCCTACACCACTAGTGTGTCACCCTGCAAGGGTAGCATGGTGACAGTCCCCCACCACTAGTGTGTCACCCTGCAAGGGTAGCATGGTGACTGTCCTACACCACTAGTGTGTCACCCTGCAAGGGTAGCATGGTGACTGTCCCCCACCACTAGTGTGTCACCCTGCAAGGGTAGCACAGTGTCCCCCACCACTAGTGTGTCACCCTGCAAGGGTAGCACAGTGTCCCCACCACTAGTGTGTCACCCTGCAAGGGTAGCATGGTGACTGTCCTACACCACTAGTGTGTCACCCTGCAAGGGTAGCATGGTGACTGTCCTACACCACTAGTGTGTCACCCTGCAAGGGTAGCATGGTGACTGTCCCCCACCACTAGTGTGTCACCCTGCAAGGGTAGCATGGTGACTGTCCCACACAAAGATGCAAGAAACAACTACACGGCAGTGAGGAGAGAGGCAGAAAGAAATTTTGAAAAAGGGATTGCAGACAAATGTAAAACAGAACCAGGTCTATTCTATAAATTCATAAACAACAAATTGCAGGTAAAGGATAATATTCAGAGGTTGAAAATGGGAAATAGATTCACGGAAAATGAAAAGATGTGTGAAACATTAAACGAAAAGTTCCAAAGTGTGTTTGTACAAAATGAAATCTTCAGGGAACCAGATACAATAAGAATTCCAGAGAACAACATAGAGCACATAGAGGTGTCTAGAGACGAAGTGGAAAAAATGCTCAAGGAGCTAAGTAAGAACAAGGCAGTTGGTCCAGATGGAGTTTCACCATGGGTTCTGAGAGAATGTGCACCTGAGCTCAGCATTCCACTTCAACTGATTTTTCAGGCATCCCTGTTTACAGGAGTTGTAGCTGATGTGTGGAAAAAGGCTAACATAGTTCCAATCTACAAAAGTGGAAGCAGGGAAGACCCCTTAATTATAGACCGGTATCATTGACAAGTGTAATAGTCAAAATATTGGAAAAAATAATTAAAACTAAATGGGTAGAACACCTGGAGAGAAATGATATAATATCAGACAGACAGTATGGTTTTCGATCTGGAAGATCCTGTGTATCGAATTTACTCAGTTTCTATGACCGAGCAACAGATATTACAGGAAAGAGATGGTTGGGTTGACTGCATCTATCTGGACCTAAAAAAGGCTTTCGACAGAGTTCCACATAAGAGGTTGTTCTGGAAACTGGAAAATATTGGAGGGGTGACAGGTAAGCTTCTAACATGGATGAAAAATTTTGACTGATAGAAAAATGAGGGCAGTGATCAGAGGCAATGTATCGGACTGGAGAAATGTCACAAGTGGAGTACCACAGGGTTCAGTTCTTGCACCAGTGATGTTTATTGTCTACATAAATGATCTACCAGTTGGTATACAGAATTATATGAACATGTTTGCTGATGATGCTAAGATAATAGGAAGGATAAGAAACTTAGATGATTGTCATGCCCTTCAAGATGACCTGGACAAAATAAGTACATGGAGCGCCACTTGGCAAATGGAATTCAATGTTAATAAATGCCATGTTATGGAATGTGGAATAGGAGAACACAGACCCCACACAACCTATATATTATGTGAGAAATCTTTAAAGAATTCTGATAAAGAAAGAGATCTAGGGGTGGTTCTAGATAGAAAACTATCACCTGAAGACCACATAAAGAATATTGTGCGAGGAGCCTATGCCACGCTTTCCAACTTCAGAATTGCGTTTAAATACATGGATGGCGATATACTAAAGAAATTGTTCACGACTTTTGTTAGGCCAAAGCTAGAATATGCAGCGGTTGTGTGGTGCCCATATCTTAAGAAGCACATCAACAAACTGGAAAAGGTGCAAAGACATGCTACTAAGTGGCTCCCAGAACTGAAGGGCAAGAGCTACGAGGAGAGGTTAGAGGCATTAAATATGCCAAAACTAGAAGACAGAAGAAAAAGAGGTGATATGATCACTACATACAAAATAGTAACAGGAATTGATAAAATCGATAGGGAAGATTTCCTGAGACCTGGAACTTTAAGAACAAGAGGTCATAGATTAAACTAGCTAAACACAGATGCCGAAGAAATATAAGAAAATTCACTTTCGCAAACAGAGTGGTAGACGGTTGGAACAAGTTAGGTGAGAAGGTGGTGGAGGCCAAGACCGTCAGTAGTTTCAAAGCGTTATATGACAACGAGTGCTGGGAAGACGGGACACCTCGAGCGTAGCTCTCATCCTGTAACTACACTTAGGTAATTACACTTAGGTAATTACACCACTAGTGTGTCACCCTGCAAGGGTAGCACAGTGATTGCGTCCGGAGGTCTCCGAGTGGCGTTGACTCCGTGTTATCGTCGTAACAGACGAGTTTTTGTGACAACGTTCAAGAGTGTGAGGTGGTTTGTGACGTTTATTTAAGACTGTCTTGGTTACAGCAGTCCGATGTCAGAAATGGCGTGACGTGACGTAATATGTTGAGACAAGGATGGGTGTTATGTGCTGCCTGCGGAGTCTGGCAATATGTGCTCATGGTTGCCGAGAGGTTGAGCGAGGCCGAGGGGGGTACAGAGCTCGAAGGAGGGCGAGAGCGGACACCTCGAACGTAGGTGGCATTGGCTCTGTGCTGTGTAGCGAGGCTTATAGTGTCTTGTGAGAGTTACAAGTTACTACACTGACGATGCTTGATTGATGAAGATTAAGCCACCTAAGAGGTGGCACAGACATGAATAGCCTGTGATAGATTTTTATGGAGTGAATGTGATCTTTGGTCGTAAAAGGATGTACTGTGTGCTGTGCTCGCATTTATATCGCCAGTCCTTACTATGGGGATGCTATCGCGGGGGAGGATACTGCTTGACAGTATTTACGAGGGTCTCCACCTGCTGGACACCTTTTTTGAAGAGTGTGACAGTGCTATTGTTTTAGATTCAGCTTCTCGGAACATAAAGTTCCAAGTAACATGGACTATAGCATACCTGGCACAGAAGCGGGGCTGGAACTGTGTCGATGGTGTTTTCACGACTGTGTTATAGCTTCGTCCACCCGACATTGTGTTGACCGCAGTTTGCTTCTCACTTGCCAGGTTGGTCATCATTTGGCTTAATGGGAAACTCGCTGGTTATTTTTTACTGTTCTAAATGATTCGTGGAAACCACCTGTATTAATAACTACTATCAACAATGGCTAATAAATAGTTTGTAGGTGTCATTAGCGATTATGGGAATTATTGGGTGCCATTAGATGGTTACAACAGAATTTCTTTATGGAATAGTTTGGGTAATTAAAGTAGCTGGCACATTAGAGATAATGTAGTTTGATACATTGTATTAGTGCCGGGCCCGCGCGCCATGGCGAGGCTCTTCTTGATGATATTAGTGCCGGGCCGCGCGCCATGGCGAGGCTCTTCTTGATGATATTAGTGCCGGGCCGCGCGCCATGGCGAGGCTCTTCTTGATGATATTAGTGCCGGCGCGCGCCATGGCGAGGCTCTTCTTGATGATATTAGTGC
>WNGS01069658.1:0-17717 GCA_020271785.1 Procambarus virginalis | reverse complement strand
GGCATAGCTTGCAGAGCATTCGTTGCCAGCGGAGGCTGCACGACATGCTGATGGGAATTCAGCATTGGCGGGTGCAGCATAGCTTGCAGAGCATTCGTTGCCAGCGGAGGCTGCACGACATGCTGATGGGAATCCAGCATCGGCGGGTGCAGCATGGAGTGGTAGGGCACACGTTGCCAGCGGATGCTGCATGACTTGTTGAATTCCTAGTGGGTGCTTTCACAAACCGTAGAATAGAAATCATGATCTATTTTTGTCTGAATCTGATTTTCTCTGGCTAATATTCTGAGACATTGCTCTCAGCCGCGCGAGTTAACAGTAAACAAGCGGTCACATGGCCAGGCGCAGTACGTTCTAGGTCCGTGGGAAAAAAATACCTATTGCGTATACTATAAAAGGTATTTAATAAGAAAACAAAGAATTTTGTTTAATAACAATTGTTTTAAAATATTTTATTAATAATAATTTAGAAATTTTCTTCATAAAACTGAATCATTTTGAAAGAAAGTTAAGATTTAATATACCACTCTGGATGATCGCCTGGTCGCCATGTGAGGGGCTGCCGATGCCAATACAAACCCAATAAAGACCGTCGGTAATATCGACCGCCAGACCGGTATAGGAGGCTTCAGATACCAGGCTCCCAAACCGGTCGTTAATACCGGCAGATCGGTATAAAAGAGGCCGTTAAATTGAGTGGATACTGTATACACACATTATAAATAAATATCTACCTGTTTTATTCACCATACTTGTACAAATAAACTGGTATGGTGCCAAAGACCATCGTGGTAACCAGTAAACAACACCGTCGTCTGCACGGTGGCGTCGTGCAGACGACGCCACCGCCCTCACCAAAATGGCGGCTCCAAACCTTCTCTTGCTGTTTATACCCTCTATACACACGTTTATATAAGTATCTACATTTGTGTTCACTATAGCGAACCACTAAGCTGGTATGCTGAGTGCAGTCAATAAAAGGTGGCCCCACAAAGTCAGAAAACATCGCCACCACCCTCCCTCCCACAGCATTACTCCTCCCTCTATGGCGCACAGCGCTAAATATCATTGCAATCCTGCTATTATCAGAACCCTGGTCAGTTTTATCACAGTCAGGGGTCTTCTGTAATAATATCATCGCTACATAATAGCATGAACAAGTATATTTTGCCATTTTTAGGCGATGCTGTGGTCACAAGCTGAACAGCATTGCTGTTAGCTCATGCTGCGTGCGTCAGGCTTGGTTGCTCAATCAATACTGAGGCCAATAACACCCGGGAGTTTGGCCCACGATTTTTAAAAAAATGGCGTCTGTTTACAAGAGCCCTGATGAAGGTGTGGTGAACCCTGTGTATCCGCGGGCCGTTTAAATCTTGCGTAGTACTCCAACACATCATATGACGTGATGCGCAGTTGACTGGAACAACGTCCAACATGTCATATGACGTGATGCGCACTTTAAGGGTTAAATATATTATTATTATACTGAAGTTAAAAACCACCAGTGTCCAGAGTATGGGAAAAGGTTCAGTCAGCTTCCATATATGAAGAGGCAACGTTTTAATACCGTTTTAAACAATATTTCAAGTAAGTGTAAAGATACATATGATTTATTAATGGTTTCCTATAGTCTAGTTAGTTTATAAGAAATGGATATTAACCATTAACCAAAGTTTAATAACCAGTTTAACCCAAACAAATGTAAAGGAATAAAGATAGATATAGGAAGCAGGAAGCCAGATACAATATATCATTTGGGAGATGAAATCCTTCAAGAAGCTAACCCGTCCTCTTACAAATTATGTCGCTCTTCACTCGTATGCCATACGGCCAAAATATCAAAGTATTTCAATATGAAAATCTTTTTTATAATTAAATTTTTTAATTTTGTTTTCCAACACAGCAAGTTAAGGGTCCTCTGGTATGTTTAGTGGATAAGAAGTGCTACTAAAGTTTCAAAACGTCATGAAAATTTAATTGAAAGTTTCCTCTCCTAACCTAACAGCCTAAGCCAGAGGACCCAAAACAGAAAACAGAACCGTACTTCACTTTCGAGAGCCGATATAATTTTGAATTACGACGACTTTTAGCCCGAGTGCACACATGAGCGAAAAGTGACATAATTTGTAAGAGAACAAGTTGAAGAAAAGGGGGAGGGAGAAAGGAAGTCTCGTCCTTTTGTCAACTGACATCAACAACTTCATACCTTTTATCAATTCTGCCAAACTTGTCAAAAATATTAGAAAAATTAATCTACCAGCAGCTTTACTCTTATCTAGCCAAACATAATATACTTAGCTCTTGCTCATATGGCTTCAGACCCCCAAAAAAACACTAACGATGCACTTATTAGTATGATTAAGGGGCCAATAGGTTTTTTCAGTTTTTCAAAATGGTTCGGTTTCAATCAAACTTTTTTGATGACTTGTATATGAAAAGGGTTTCATCTGGTTCAAGTCTCAGCATCGTAGCATAAATAGGAAGGGAGAAAAAATATTGAATTAGGTGTCAAAAATTTTCCAAAGTGGTCAAAAAACCAGCGCTGAATGTAATGAAACGCCATTTTCTGGGTGAGACCCGGAGGCTCCCCGGAGCTATACCAGGCTGATATGCTAATGTCAGACTTTGGCATCAGTCATGTGTATGGAGTTCTAGGGCCTACCAGGGACCACGGCCAGAACCTGGCCCCCTCAGAGAGGCAAGGGGAGCAATGGCCTATTTATTTATTTATTTATATTCATATACAAGAAGGTACATTGGGAATGTGAGAATATATAATATGGTAATTACAGTACAACCTCGATTCAACATACTATATGGGACCAACCCCAGTTCGTTGGAGCGTTGGATTCGTTGCAAGAGGTGACCTTCAGGAGGCGTTTGTGTCAGTGTCTTATTTTTTTCTTGTACACAATAAAAATGCATTATCATATTACATACTATACCTATATATTACTTCTCCACTAAAAAAATACTGTAATTCATAAATTTACCTTATTGTTGAAGTTATGTCCATCTTGAAGTTTCGTGAAGTTGTGAATGCTCTACAGTAAACACGTACTGCAGTGCATTATGCCGTTAGCACTGTGTTGATTAAAAGTAGTTCTGCTGTATGTTGAGTACTACAATACAGTTTATGAAAACTATTGTACACAAAAATTACTGCAACTTTAATTTTAACACTGAGTACACACTTAAATTTAACACGTGTTCTAACTGTTCATGCTGCACACGATGTTTTTAGATGTTTGCATCAGCTTTGCTGGTGCTCGCTGCTGCTGTGAGTTCAGCTGCTTCTGAGCTGGTGCTGGCTGCTGTTGTACCAGTGCTGGGTACAACTGTGCTTGTGCTGGGTACGGCTGTTGTACCAGTGCTGGGTACAACTGTGCTCGTGCTGGGTACGGCTGTTCTTGTGCTGGGTACGGCTGTTCTCGTGCTGGGTTCGGCTGTTCTCGTGCTTGGTACGGCTGTTCTCTTGCTGGGTACAGCTGTTCTCATGCTTGGTACAGCTGTTCTCCTGCTGGGTACGGCTGTTCTCGTGCTGGGTATGGCTGTTCTCGTGCTGGGTATGGCTGTTCTCGTGTTGGGTACGGCTGTTCTCGTGCTGGTTGATTTTCTGCTACTAGTTCTTGCAAAATATTGCTTCGTTTTTGGCATTAATAAGGCACTATTAGTAAGCCCCTGAGACATTTTGTTTTATAACCAAAGAGCTGTAGTAAAAAAATGGTCAATTCCACAATTATTCTTCCATCGGCGGATAAATGCTGTACATCAATTGCAGACAAAGCTAAGGGCACTGGGTGCATACTGTACGAACGCAGGCTAAGTCTATACGCACACCCTTCAGTTGGCTGGTGTTTAAGCCTGATCCAGTAACATAAATTTCTCTTAAATATTCGATTTACATCAAATTATATATTTTTGTGTTATGTATTTAGTTTAGCAACATTATTACGATAATAAGAGCTATAAAAAATACTTATTTTGAAACTGATTTATTTTATTTCATTATTTCGAAGCCATAGGTCACTGAACTGTGGCGACGAAATCGAACAAAACACCGCCTGGTGTTGTGTTCGATTTCCAGTAACATATATTTCTCTCAAATATTCAATTTACATCAAATTATATATTTTTGGGTTACATATTTAGTTTAGCAACATTATTTCGGTAATAAGAGCTATAAAAAATACTTACTTTGGAACTAATTTATTAATTTTATTATTTCGAAGCCGTAGATCGCTGAACTGTGGCGACGAAATCGAACACAACACAACAAGCATGGTGTATGGACAGGGATTAGACCCGTCTACTCGTGCTGGAGTTGTGCTGCCAATAATGTGAACAATTTCTCAAATAGGAGATATCTACCTTATTACAGTATATTTTGGTCTTATTTAGTTTGGTTTAATTAGGATAATAAAGAGTTATTAAAACACCAGTTTTAGAAATGATTTATTAATGTGAAACGTTCAAAGCCATGGGTCACTGAACTATGACAACACAGACGAAAGTGAGTGAAACCTCACTGTAAAGGGAAGTTTACTGAACAGTATTCCCTTATCTGTCCACTCTCACTCGTCTTGTTTCATCACAGAAAATGTATAAGAAGATTTCAACATATTAGCTAGCTATTCATGCTTCAGCCTTTAAATTAATTTACAAAGATACGTGTGCCACAAATCGGTGAACGAAAATCATTGAAACTCAGTCGTTCACTTCTGTGGACCACTCTGGCTGGTGTTTGGTTAATATGCGTCACTTCTTGTGGACCATTCTGGCTGGTGTTTGGTTCATATGATTCACTTGTTGTGTGGTCCACTTGTGTGATCCAACTTGTCTTATGAAGGAATTATTAATTGTAATCTGTGATAGAATGAGACAGTTTTCCACCACTCTGTGAACTCTGTCCCAACATCGTAAGCTTGTGGACCACTTGTGGTCCACTTGTGTGGTTCATTTGTGTGATCCATTTGTGTGATCTAACTTGTCATATGAAGGAATTATTAAATGTAATCTGTGATGGGATGGTAAAGTTTTCTACCACTGTGAACTCTGTCCCAACATCGTAAGCTTGTGGACCACTTGTGGACCACATGTGCGGTCCACTTGTGTGGTCCACTTGTGTGATCGAACTTGTCATATGAAGGAATTAAAAATTGTAATCTGTGATAGAATGTGAAACTTTTCCACCAGTCTGTGAACTCTGTCTCGACGTCGTAAGCAAATCCGAACATCCCCCGCTTCGGCGAACCATTGTTCGTCGAACCGGGTGAGTAAATCCGGCCTGAAAAGTGTGCGAACTAGCCGGAGATTCGTTGAATCGGGGTACGTTGAATCGAGGTTGTACTGTACAATCTTGTAAAGCCACTAGTACGCGCAGCGTTTCGGGCAGGTCCTTAATCCAAGAAAATTTTAAGTAGGTAAATACTAGCAAAAATTATAAAAAGAAATGATAACAGTTACATGGCAAGAAAAAAAAAGATGAGAGAAAATTGTGGGTACAGTATAATAAAGCACTTAGGTAGCTAAGATTGATTGCAATGAAAGCTTGAATGGCAGTTGACAAAATTGGTAGGCACAATACAGCAAATAGCTAGCACATAAAGGAAGACAGCAATGAACACAATGATAAGGTTGTTTGGGTTAAATACATAAGAATTAGGAGATTGGGTAACACTAGGTACAGAGCAAAAAATAAAGCTCAGTGTAGGAAACTAAGAAGATGAAATTAAGTACTTCGTTCGCACTTTCTCTGTTTGCTGCAGGTAATTAGCCAGGCTTTGGAGTTTATATGCATTTAGTGCTGTAGAGAATTCTATTGCGAACACAATGATACCAAATTTAATCTCATAGAACGAGAATTGAGGTGACAAAGTTGAAGAGAGTATACACTTTACGGAATTAACGCGCGCTTCCGTGACACGCCGGGACCCACTACGCACAGTTGAGAGGTGGCGCGCGGGGTGAGCAAAAGTGTTAATTTGCATAGAGTGTTTACACAGATTAAGTTTGACCTTGGGGATATCAAAGAGATATTTATTTCTGGAGTGGTGATAATGGGTCCTATTACATCTGTCCAGAGAGAGTTTCAGAGCATGGTTTGCATTTAAGAACAGGGTTTTGTAAATGTAGTTGACACAAGAGAATGTGTGGAGGGAGTTAATATTTAGCAAGTTTAGGGATTTAAACAAGGGAGCTGAGTGTTGTCTGAAAGCAGAGTAAGTTATTATTCTGATAGCAGATTTTTGCTGGGTGATGATGGGCTTAAGGTGGTTTGCAGTGGTAGACCCCCATGCACAGATACCATAATTAAGATAGGGGTAGATTAGTGCATAATAGAGAGAGAGGAGAGCAGAGTTAGGAACATAATATCTGATTTTGGGGAGTATACCAACTGTCTTAGAGACTTTCTTAGTTATGTGTTGAATGTGGGTGCTGAAGTTGAGTCTCTTGTCTAGGAATAGGCCAAGAAACTTGCCATCATTTTTATTACTGATGTTAATGTTGTCTATCTGTAGCTGAATTGCATTTGATGATTTGTTTCCAAATAAGATGTAGTAAGTCTTTTCGATGTTTAATGTTAGTTTGTTAGTTGACATCCATAAGTGGACTTTTTTTAATTCATTATTCACAACATTATTTAGCGTATGTGGGTTGAGGTCTGAATAGATAAGAGTAGTATCGTCAGCAAACAATATAGGTTTGAGAATATTAGAGACATTAGGCAGATCGTTTATATATATAAGAAATAGAAGAGGTCCTAAGATACTGCCCTGCGGCACTCCAACGGTAATTGGTAGAGTGGAAGAAGTTGTATCATTGATGGAAACCTCCGTGTGGTTGGAAGCAATCTATGTCTGCCATCGACCGGGTCAAGCATCCAGAAAGATAAGCATTCCAAAACAAACCCCTATTCTGGTTAAAATTGCTACCAAAAGCTGTACTAGTGGATAGAACTCACCAACAGAAAACAAACTTGCATGACGTCACACGTCACCGCGCCACTGTCTGCGCAGCTCCCCCCTCCCTGGAAGGGGGAACCCCGGACCTATCACGCCGGCTATCCACCCATCAGTTCTGAGGCTGGATGTCAAAACACGCGAAAAAGCAACCGACCGGAGGGAGGGAGGGTTGCCGGGGAGCCTCCGGGTCTCACCCAGAAAATGGTGTTTCATTACATTCAACGCTGGTTTTCTGGGGGGAGCCCCGTCGGCTCCCCAGAGCTAACTACCCACAGAGGAAGGTCAAAGGGATAGATCCGGGAGGAAGTCACCACGAACCCCTCAACGGAAGCAAGACAACCGGCTGCAAATGTCAATCCAAGGCAACACAGGCCCAAAAGGGCCGGGGAACGACATGAGACAAGGAGCAGCCAGAACCCTGTACGATCGCCAAAAGAACCGTGCTCGAAGGACAGCAAAGACACACCACCAAGAAGGCAGCAAGAGCAGCGAAGCCACGAACGCCATGGACACGGGGAAATAACACAGGCAGGCTAGCCGCAATAACACGGCGGAAACCCGGGATACCGCCACCCGCGAACAGGGAAGAATGGAACCGGATCAACTCAAAGCGTGCCCGGAACATAGAGGCCGTGGCACGCAAATAACAGCGGAGGGCTGCCACTGAACACAAAACACGACGCATCCTAGCCCGACCAACCAAGCACCAACAAACCAAGGACCCCAACAGAGCAGCCCCATCCCGTACCAGAAAAGATGGAGACGGCTGCAACCGAACAAACCAAAATGCCATGACTGAAGGAGCAGAAACCCTTGCGCCGGAGGAGAGCAAGAAGCCCACCCGCCAAACACACACCGAAACTACTACGTTGGTACAACGTTCGAACAAGTTTAACACCACCTAACCAGTTATAACAACCAATATATTAAGTAGTAACAAGGTTCTAATACGTTATAAACACATAAAGCCTAGATGCAACAACTTTATTACAAGTTGTAACAAGTGGAAAATATAGACAGTTTCGGTTTGTGTTTCCAGGGCAGTGACCCGACCCCTAGAGACAAATGCCAACAGGAAAAGAGCCGTCGAGAAACAAACCCGAACCGAAGGGGCACCACCAACCGAGGAGAAGAAAGAGCACGCTGTCCAGAGACCAGGACAGCTCAAGCGGCACAAGAACAGGCCAGGTGAAACAACGCACGAGACAGCTTACGAACGGCGCAGAAGCAACACCAAGACCGAAAGCAAGCTGAAGCGGCTCTGCCAGCGCCGCTCGAAACGAGGCGACAGTATGTGGCAAGACGACGGCCCCCAACCCCCACCAGAAAAACCAAGCCGACGCTAACAACCGCAGCCACCTAAGAAGGGAAAGGAGGAAAAGGAAGGACCACCAAAATACCCCAAACTGCCACCAAGAAGAAGCACGCAGGTGGGACACCAACAACGAAGCCACCCGACCACCAACCAGATGCAAGACAAGTGTGGCAGAACGTAAGCAGCCCCGTCAAGGTGCATCTGAGCCTAGGAAGAGGCGGAGCCACAGGAAGATCTCGGGCGCAACTACCAAAGAAGCCCAAACCGGCAAATAAGGAGATGGAACGTCTGCCGAACAGAAAACTCCCCAATGCAAGCAAGCTCGCCAAGAGATCGGAAACGATGGGTCCAACGTGAGACCCTGAAAATGCCAACAGGCAGGGCAACCCAGGAAAACCGGCACCCAAACTCGGCAACAGGAAGGCCAAAAGGCACAAACAAAACACACAACAGTGTGCAGGAGGATGAGGAATGAAGAAGGCATGCAGCAAAACAGGAACAAAAGGGACAAGTCAACCCACAGAGTCGCAGGCCCTGCCCGAACAAACCAAACCGAAGAAGGTGCAAAGGGTTGTCACCAGACCAGTACCCGAACCCAGGGGTATGAGCAACTAAAACAAACCAAGACACACAAGCACACCATGTAAAACAGGCTGAAGGAACGCCCAAGAAGCCAAGGAACGGACGAAGGAAACATTCCAGCAGCAGAGGAAGAAACAAAAGGAATGCACAAGGAAGGGAAGCGGCGGTAAATGACCCCCCCCCCCCAACACACCACACACACACACACACACACACACACACACACACACACACACACACACACACACACACACACACACACACACACACACACAGAAGCAAGTGTAGACATGACAGAGCCCAGGAGATGCCAGGGAAGCGAAAGGGTAGAGGCAGGACAAAAGAGCCTAATTCAAACCCCAGGAAACACAACCAGGGGCGAACAACCAGGCGAGAACAGAAACCCACGCACATGGAAAGGCCAAGCCAGGGTCCCTAAAACCACAAAAATTGACTCAAGCAAACCCCAACACACAACCCCAGGTACAAACTGCAGCAAACTGCCACACCACAACATCCTGACCAAGGAACAAGTACATGCCACCGAGGAACACATTACCAATGCACACGTGCACCAGCAACATGCAACATCACCAACAACATACACAGGATCTGGAAGATCCTGTGTATCGAATTTACTCAGTTTCTATGATCGAGCAACAGAGATATTACAGGAAAGAGATGGTTGGGTTGACTGCATCTATCTGGACCTAAAAAAGACTTTTGGCAGAGTTCCACATAAGAGGTTGTTCTGGAAACTGGAAAATATTGGAGGGGTGACAGGTAAGCTTCTAACATGGATGAAAAATTTTCTGACTGATAGAAAAATGAGGGCTGTGATCAGAGGCAATGTATCGGACTGGAGAAATGTCACAAGTGGAGTACCACAGGGTTCAGTTCTTGCACCAGTGATGGTTTATTGTCTACATAAATGATCTACCAGTTGGTACACAGAATTATATGAACATGTTTGCTGATGATGCTAAGATAATAGGAAGGATAAGAAACTTAGATGATTGTCATGCCCTTCAAGAAGACCTGGACAAAATAAGTACATGGAGCGCCACTTGGCAAATGGAATTTAATGTTAATAAATGCCATGTTATGGAATAGAACTTAGACCCCACACAACCTATATATTATGTGAGAAATCTTTAAAGAATTCTGATAAAGAAAGAGATCTAGGGGTGGTTCTAGATAGAAAACTATCACCTGAGGACCACATAAAGAATATTGTGAGGAGCCTATGCCACGCTTTCTAACTTCAGAATTGCTTTTAAATACATGGATATATACTAAAGAAATTGTTCACGCTTTTGTCAGGCCAAAGCTAGAATATGCAGCGGTTGTGTGGTGCCCATATCTTAAGAAGCACATCAACAAACTGGAAAAGATGCAAAGACATGCTACTAAGTGACTCCCAGAACTAAAGGGCAAGAGCTACGAGGAGAGGTTAGAGGCATTAAATATGCCAAAACTAGAAGACAGAAGAAAAAGAGGTGATATGATCACTACATACAAAATAGTAACAGGCACTGATAAAATCGATGGGGAAGATTTCCTGAGACCTGGAATTTTAAGAACAAGAGGTCATAGATATAAATTAGCTAAACACAGATGCCGAAGAAATATAAGAAAATTCACTTTCGGAACAGAGTGGTAGACGGTTGGAACAAGTTAGGGAAAAAGGTGGTGGAGGCCAAGACCGTCAGTAGTTTCAAAGCGTTATATGACAAAGAGTGCTGGGAAGACGGGACACCACGAGCGTAGCTCTCATCCTGTAACTACACTTAGGTAATTACATGCACATGAATATAGTAACTTGTCTCTGCGAAGGCAGAGAAAACGGTGCGGGCAGACTCCAGTGGACATCTTCAAGAGGAAACTAGATAGTTTCATCCAGGAGTGCTGGACCAACCAGGCTGCGGTGGGTACGTGGCCTACGGGCCGCTGCAAGCAACAGCCTGGTGGACCAAACTCTCACAAATCAAGCCTGGCCTTGGGCCGGGCGTGGGAGAGTAGAACACCCAGAACCCCATCAACCAGGCAACAACCAGGTATCAGACAAGGCCAATGGAGACGATAGAGCCCAGCAGGCCCAGGACCTGCACATCAGGCGACTGACGGCGGAGAGGCGTGACCAAAGAGCCAGAGCTCAACACCCACAAGTACAACCAGGCAAGCCCAACCAGGTGAGTACATAACCAGCACCTCCATCACATATTTCATAATATGGGAGAGGTGGGTCCCCTAATCGACTCTAGCATGGGTTGGACATGCATATGAATGGGACAGGAAGGGTTGAAAAAGGGACAGTCACCTGGGTGCTGACGGTCTCATATCCGCATCCACAAATATATATGTGCACATAAATACACCTAAATAAATACAGGTACATAAATATCTCTGTAACCAGCGCCCGGCCGAAAGACGCCAGGCCACAGAAGCTCACCTGTCGAACAGGCATGAACGTGACACGACCCAATGGTGCCAAGAAGATCCGGGGAGCACCACCAGGTGAAGAAGCCAGAGCCACACAAGCAGGAAAGCAGGGTAGAGGCAAAGGAGGCGCCCCACACCCATGACATAGGGAAACCTTGCTTCCATCTCCACAGCTGTAATCCAGAACACTCCCAGAGCTACTACTCGGCACATAACCCGAGAATGGAGAAGAGCGAGAGGCAAAGCACCAGAGAAAAAAGGGTGCAAAACACCAGCACTGGAGCACACCGCCCAGACCAAAACAAACTCCCCGGCGCATGCGCAGAACACGCTGGCCGACCGCACAACCCGCTCTGCGGGAAGGCGCCAACTAGGACTACTGTACAAGAAAAGTAGCCAAACAGAACGTGACCCGAGGGAACGCAAATTAGAAAAAACAGCCCATCATATGGGACAGGTTGCCAAAAGAGGAGTAAGCAGTGACAACATAGCAGGCCGACGAATCGAAAACAAGGAGCCCCATCGGAAACCCAATTGGGCTACAAGGAGCCCAACTGGGCCATAAGTAGACCAACCGGCGACCCGGACTAGGAGCCGACAGACGTTTTAATAATACGCGAAGTAGCGAAAACCTTCCCGAACCCTTGAGAACACCAAAGGTAGTTCTCAATTGCTTTTGGTAGCAATTTAAGCAGAATAGGGGTTTGTTTTGGAATGCTTATCTTTCTGGATGCTTGACCCGGTCGATAGCAGACATAGAATGCTTCCAACCACACGGGGGGTTCTATAGGCCATTGCTCCCCTTGCCTCTCTGAGGGGCAGGTTCTGGCCGTGGTCCCAGGTACGCCCTAGAACTCCATACACATGATGATACCAAAGTCTGACATTAGCATATCAGCCTGGTATAGCTCCGGGGAGCCAACGGGGCTTCCCCAGAAAGAACGATTATCAAACACTAGTGTCAACTGAAATCATGTCTAACTCTCAGCTAACAATAGCATATATTAAAAAAAAATTATAATGAGTTTATTAAAAAAAAAAATCTTCTTTCATTTTTCAATTTGATTTTTCTTATTGTTTTTCGGATGATTTGCATGAAACTTATAGACCTGATGGCACTTAAGCTATCTGTAAGGGTGCCAAGGGGGCCAGGAAATTGGTTGATGTCAACCTCATCCACAGATGGCAGAACCTTAGACTTTATGTTTTTCTTATTTATTTAAGTAACATAAATCATCAACTCTTTCATTTTTATTCAATTTACATGAAACTTACACCTTATATGTAGAGTGTATGTCTCTAAAATCTGTAGTCAGCATTTTTTCCAAAGTTTATTTATTGATTTTATAATATCAATAAATATGTTACATTGCATATATATTTTTTTGGGGGGCAGGGGGGGACTGACTATTTGTATTAAGAAAACTAAACATGTTTTGGAAAATCCCCAACTATAGATCCTTTATTATATGCTAATGTGTCAGAAAGGTCATAGAATGATTATATCTGAAACGTGTGGTTGTATATACACACTTGCAAATGTTAATATTTGTTGACAAAAAAATAATATAATTTCCTTTTCTATTTAGGCTGCAGAGTACTGAAACTTGGAACAATTGCAGACAGTTTCAAATACCAACTTAGTCAAAAAAACCAGCGTTGAATGTAATGAAACGCCATTTTCTGGGTGAGTCCGGAGGCTCCCCGGAGCTATCCCAGGCTGATATGCTAATGTCAGACTTTGGCATCAGTCATGTGTATGGAGTTCTTAGGCCTACCGGGAACCACGGCCAGAACCGGGCCCCCTCAGAGAGGCAAGGGGAGCAATGGCCTATAGAAGCCCCGTGTGGTTGGAAGCATTCTATGTCTGCCATCGACCGGGACAGGCACCCAGAAAGGTAAGCGCCCAAAAACAAACCCCTATTCTGGTTAAAATTGCTACAAAAGCCGAACTAGTGGATAGAAACTCCCAAAGAAAAACGAGCAAACTAGTGTGACGTCACACGCTGCCGCGCCGCTGTCTGCGCAGCTCCCCCCTCCCCGGGAGGGGGAAGGGGGAGCCCCAGACCTCCGCGCCGGCTACCCACACCTCAGTTCTTGAGGCTGGATGTCAAAAACGCGAAAAAAAACGCCGACGGAGGGAGGGAGGGATGCCGGGGAGCCTCCGGGACTCACCCAGAAAATGGCGTTTCATTACATTCAACGCTGGTTTTCTGGGGGAGCCCCGTCGGCTCCCCGGAGCTAACTACCCACAGACGGAAAAAAGAGGGACTTACCCGGGAGGCGGTCGTCGCTCACTCCTCAACTCGAAGCCGAGACAACTGGCTGCAACCGCCGACCCAAAGCAACACAGGCCCGCCGGGGCCCAGGGACATTGACAAGGTAACGAGCAGCCAGGACCCTGTTCGACCGCCAAAAACCCGCGCCCGAATATCAGACCAAGACATATTCCCAAAGACGGCAGCAAGCGCCGCGAACTTCCGAACGTCATGGGCACGGGGATAGACCGCAGGCTGGCTGGACTTAATAACCCTGCGGACGACCTGAGAGACCCGCACCCGCGAACAGGGAAGAAGGGAAACCGGATCAACCCAGAGCGCGTCCCGGACACAGAAGCCGTGGCGCGCAAATAACGGCGAAGCGCCGCAACCGGACACAAAACATGATGCACCCCCGGCCTGACCAACCAAGCATCAACCACCCACGGACCCCTCCGGAACGCAGCAGTCTCATTCTTTGCCAGAAAAGAAGGAGACGGCTGCAAGCGAACAAAACTATCACCACGACCAAAAGAGCAGAAGCCCCTGCGCCGGAGGAGAGCATGAAGCTCCCCGACCCGACCCCCAGAGGCCAAAGCCAACAAGAAAAGAGCCTTGGAAAAACAATCCCGGACCGAAGGGGCCACAACGAAACGAGGAGACGAAAGGAAAGCGAGCACCCTGTCCAAAGACCAGGACGGCTCAGGCGGCGCATGAGCAGGCCGGAGGTGAAACAAAGCACGAGACAGCTTGCGAAACGGCGCAGACGTGACATCGATACCGAAAGCAAGCTGAAGCGGCTCCGCCAGCGCCGCACGATAGGAGGCGACAGTGTTAGGCATAAGATGACGGTCCTGAAACAACCACGAGAGGAAGGACAAGACCACCCGAACAGACAAGGAATGAACACGACGAAGACGCAAAAAGAAAGAGAAGGACCGCCAGGAAACTTCATACTGCCGCCGAGATGAAGCCCGCAGGTGAGACACCAACAAGGAGGCCACCTGATCACCATAGAGATGATGATAAACTCGAGTCAAAAATACCATACGCGAAGACTCGAGGAGAAGATCGAACCAGCCACGTGACGTACCGGCCCGATCTGCTGAAAGAGGCGGAGCCGCGGAAAAACCCTCGGGTTCGGACACCGAGCAACAGCACCGAAAACCAAGGCTGGGCCGGCCACCAAGGGGCCAGAAGGACAACTCTCCCCTGGTAAGTCTCTAAGCGAGTCAGGACCTGGAGCAACAGCTGAACCGGGGGAAAGAGGTACAGGAACCTCCACCTCGACCAGTCGAGCCGCAAGGCGTCGACCCCGACGGCCTCGCGATCGGGGAAGGGCGCCGCATACACGGGAAGACGCCGCGACCACGCCGACGCGAAGAGGTCCACCTCGGGACGCCCGAACGTCTGGCAAAGCCAGCGGAAGGACTCGTCGTCGACCGTCCACTCCGTGGAGAGGGAACGAAGCGAGACAGGGCGTCCGCCAAGACGTTGGACACGCCCCGTACGTGAACAGCCAGGAGAGCCAAACCCCGAGAACTCAGCAGACGAGTCACCCGAAGCGACCAACCCAAAGAGACAAGGACCGCATCGAACCCCCGCGGTTCAGGCAATGAACCACCGGAGAGCAGTCCGAATGGAGCCGGATCGTTGATCCGCGGGCCACCCGAATCCTCCGAAGAGCAAACCACACCGCCGCGAACTCCCGCACCGTGCTGTGAGCTCGACGGAAGGACGGACCCCAACGCCCCTGGCCGGCCTGGTGAGCACTGGTCACAAAACCCCAGCCTAGAGACGACGCATCCGTGTACACATCGAGCGAGGGCTCGGGTAGGCGCCATGGCACCGAACCCCGAAAAACCGAAGAGGAAGCCGGTGACGCAGCAACCGACGCAAGGCCCCGGGGGTCGAACCTTGCGATCGCGAGAGAGGCGGAAGGGGTGACCCGAAGGAACCAGAACAGCCGACGAAGCCAAACCCGACCCGGCGGGTAGACCAGCATCGCGAAGTTCAGGCTCCCGCACAGCCCCTCGAGCAACCGCCGGGTGACCCGAGGGCCCACCAGAAACAGACGAAGGCGGGACCGCAGCCGCTGGAGAGACTCCGGAGGGAGAGACAAGGAGGAGGTGCGAGAGTCCCAAACGAGGCCCAGCCAAGTCCGAACCTGAGAGGGAACCAGATGGGACTTCCTCCAGTTCACCAAGAACCCGAACCCGGCGGAGGGAAAGAACCAAATCCCTGGCTAGCAAGCAAGCTGACCGGCTGGGAGCCCAAACAGCCAGTCGTCGAGGTAGGCCAACACCCGAACTCCTAGGAGACGCAACCGAGCCACGACTACCCGTGTAAGGCGCGTGAACACGCGAGGTGCCAGGTTCAACCCGAACGGGAGACAACGAAAGCGGTAACTCTGACGCCCCACCACAAAACCGAGCCAGTCCCTGAACCGCGGATGAATCGGGACATGCCAATAAGCGTCCCGGAGGTCCAGGGACACCATCCAAGCGCCCGGCTCCAAAAGGAGCCGAACCTGAGACAGCGTAGTCATCCGGAAGGAGGGGCAATGAACCCAGGGTTCAGACGGGACAAGTCCAGAATGAACCTCAGGTCCGCGCAGTCCCGTTTCGGAACCGGAAACAGACGGGAAACCCATCTGAGGGACGACGTCGTTTCGACGACGCCCAAACGTACCACTCCAAGACGACGCGACGGAGCGCAGGGGAAGAAACTTGCCCTGCCAGCCCCGACCCCCCAAAGGGGGAGGGGCCACCCAACGCCACCGCAGACCGCGAGACACGACCTGAAAGGCCCACGAATCGTGGGACCAGGCGCGGGCGAACAGCGCAAGCCGCCCCCCCCCATCGCCCCGTCAACGGGGCAAACCGCGAAAGGGCCGGCGACCCTTACGAGACCCAGAACCCCGCACAGAGCGAACACCGCGCCGACCAGACGAGGGCGGGTCCGCAGCAGGAGCCGAACCCGAACCTGACACCAGAGGCCTACCACGACGAGAGGAACCCCGAGCTCTGGCACGACCCTTCCGGGAAGACCCACCCCGGGACCCCCGGAAGACCAACAAGTCCGACATCGGACGACAAGCCGCCGACGCAGCCTGAATAAACTGCGCCACGGCCGACTCCGCAAAAAGAAGAGGACAAAAGGGGGAAGAACGCCTAAGAGCCAGAGCCCAAGCAGATTCCACGGAGGAACCCAGCACCGCCTGCCGACACGCGAGACGGGAAGCATAAAACAGGGAAACCGCATCCCGCAAAATCGGCGTGAACAGCTTCAACAAGGCAGCGAGACGAGCGCGCAGCCGAGGACAAGGCGCCGGACCCTGGACGGACCCAAGCGTCCTCACATCCTCCACGAGCCAATCCGAGGACAGCTCCAGGATGGAAAAGAACCGCAAGGCCGAAGCCAAAAGGCCCCGGGCGCGCAAGTCCTCCGCAACAAGCGCCGCCGAAAGGACAGGAACCTGCACATGGAGCTGAATAACGCCCACATCGCGCGGGGAGGGCAGGGGCAAACAAGCACTCATTCAGGTACTCAAGCTCGCCCCCAGGAAAACCTGAATCACCGTGGAAGCTTCCCGCCACTCCAACGTGCGGGAACGACAGAAGGAATGCCAGGAATCCAAACAAGCAAGGGGCAGGCTGCTAGCCAGGAAGACTCCGGAACCTCGTAACGGAGCCAGAAAGGGAACGAAGTCCCAAACCTGAACTCAGATGGATCCAGTTCGAGGCATAATCCGGGTCCCGCAGGAGGTAAGCTGCAAAGGCCGCTCGCACCTCACCAGGTTGGATGCGATAAGCCGAAAACCTCCGGAAAGACGGAACCGACGAACCCGGGGGGAACACGGAACCGAACCCGGGGAGGGGCCGACACCAAATCCAACTCGTACGCAGAGGGGGGAAAGAGAACCCCACTCCTTGTAACAATAAGCCCGTCAGAGGGAAGAAAAACCCAGGCGGGGTCCAGGGAGCCCAAGGCCCCCAAGTCAGCCCCTCCCCAGCCTCGAGGTCAACACCACAGGACCCCGGGCCGAGTCCTCTCCCCAAGCCCCGACCCCACAAGACAAGGACGGAGCAGCCGGAACAGGAAGGAAGGGGGGCCCAGGGTCAGACCCGAAGCTTCGGCCGGGAGACAAGGGGC
>WNGS01069649.1:0-10085 GCA_020271785.1 Procambarus virginalis | reverse complement strand
TCTAATTGCCTTTACGTCAATATATGTACGATGGTCTTCATCGTTACTATAAATGCTGCCTCAATGTTAGGATGGACTGACGATCTACTGACAGCTCTTAACGTGCCGGATCAACTGGTTAAGTGATATAAACTTTTTTCGAATATTTAGAAGACAAACGTATGATAAAAATGTCCTAAAGAAGGACTAATATATGTGTGTAGACATAGAGCTGAGTTAGTCAGCCTCGACAAGAATGTTGTTATATATTCAGCTACTCGGAACAAGTTCCAAGTAGCACGGGCTATGGTGAGCCCGTAACTTACCTGGCACAGGAGCTGGGCAAGAAGCACGGGCTATGGTTAGCCTCGTGGACAGGAGATGTCTCCCGTGTCGACAAGAACACACGGCAGCGTTTATAAGTGATAGTTTTGATAGATGAAGTGAGGTGATTATCAGGGGAAAGCGCCAAGTCATTACTACTATATAGCACTGGGAAGGGGCGAGGATAAGGATTTGGGATGGGACGGTGGGAATGAATGGTGCCCAACAGCTTGGACGGTCGGGGATATAACGCCGACCTGCATGAAGCGAGACCGTCGCTCTATCGTCGCTCTATCGGCAGAGTATACAGAGACGAGAGCACCCCCAAATTAGACATACCTGAGCCACACTTGAAGAGTCTTCTCGAAGCATGTACAAAGGAAGCCCCTTTCATCAGTCCACAAGGAGACATGTATTTACAAATAGACGGAGTAGCAATGGGCTCCCCCTTAGGAGTTTTATTTGCTAATTTTTATATGGGAACCATCGAAGACAGGGTCTTCAGTAGCAGACAAAAACCAACTGTATATTGCCGTTATGTATCTTCTTGAGGTTTTCTTGAGATGATTTCGGGGCTTCAGTGTCCCCGCGGCCCGGTCCTCGACCAGGCCTCTACCCCCAGGAAGCAGCCGGTTACAGCTGACTAACACCTAGGTACCTATTTTACTGCTAGGTAACAGGGGCATAGGGTGAAAGAAACTCTGCCCATTGTTTCTCGCCGACGCTTGGGATCGAACCTAGGACCACAGGATCACAAGTCCAGTGTGCTGTCCGCTCGGCCGACCGGCTACTAGATGACATATTCGTAATAGTAAAAGACTCAGATGAACTAATTGACGTAAAAAGACATCTAGAGAGAGAGTCAGTACTCCGATTTACACATGGAAATAGTGAAAATAACAGTCTGCCATTCTTGGATGTACTAATAACAAAAACAGGAACCTCTTTAAGCACCAACGTATATACCAAGCCCACCAACATAGGATTATGCCTGAACGGTAGAAGTGAGTGCCCCCAAAGATACAAAGCCAGTGTTCTCAATGCTTATATTCGTCGAGCGCTTACCCACTGCTCTGAATGGAGCAACGTGAGTAGAGAGTTTGAAAGAGTAACTCAGGTATTGGTGAACAATGGATATAGCAACGCGGAAATAAACGCTGCTATAAGAAGACACTTGGACCGTTGGTATAATCCTGAACCTAGAACAGAAACCACAATACCTCCAATAAAATTATATTACAAATCAACCATGCACAGTGAACATATAAAAGAGGAAAGAATAATGAAAGAAATAATCCGTAAAGGAGTAAAAAGCATTACTCCTAACCAAAACATAGACCTGATCATATTCTACAAAACCAAGAAGACTTCCGAACTCCTTATCAAAAACAGCCCGAAGCAGACGGAGAACACGCTACAGCAGTCAAGCGTTGTAAACATGTACACTTGCCCCCACGAAGGATGTAACCTTCAATCTAAGTACATAGGTATGACGTCGACCAAGCTGACGAGGCGTTTGACATGTCATCTTCAATCCGGTGCCCCTAGGAACCACATGAGACAAGCCCATAACATCACCCTAACAAGAGAAATGTTGAACAAAAAATACCTGTATAATAGACAAAACTCAAGACGCAAGAAGATTACAAATTCTTGAAGCAATTCACATAAGAACTAAGTCAATAATATATGTTCATAATATAATATAATAATAATTCAAGTAAATCACACTTGAAAAAAAGTGTGAAAATTTTTTTCACTTGAAAAGTGAAAAAAAGTAAATCACTCAGCCTATTAGGCAAATCGGGCCTTGCATAGTAGGCCAAGAAGTGCATTCTGGCTACTAGGTACGACATATATATATATATATATATATATATATATATATATATATATATATATATATATATATATATATATATGTGTGTGTGTGTGTGTGTGTGTGTGTGTGTGTGTGTTGTGTGTGTGTGTGTGTGTGTGTGTGTGTGTGTTGTGTGTGTGTGTGGTGTGTGTGTGTGTGTGTGTGTGTGTGTGTGTGTGTGTGGTGTGTGTGTGTGTGTGTGTGTGTGTGTGTGTGTGTGTGTGTGTGTGTGTGTGTGTACTCACCTAGTTGTACTCACCTAGTTGTGCTTGCGGGGGTTGAGCTCTGGCTCTTTGGTCCCGCCTCTCAACCGTCAATCAACAGGTGTACAGTTTCCTGAGCCTAATGGGCTCTATCATATCTACACTTGAAACTGTGTATGGAGTCAGCCTCCACCACATCGCTTCCTAATGCATTCCATTTGTCAACCACTCTGACACTAAAAAAGTTCTTTCTAATATCTCTGTGGCTCATTTGGGCACTCAGTTTCCACCTGTGTCCCCTAGTGCGTGTGCCCCTTGTGTTAAACAGCCTGTCTTTATCAACCCTGTCGATTCCCCTGAGAATCTTGAATGTGGTGATCATGTCCCCCCTAACTCTTCTGTCTTCCAACGAAGTGAGGTTTAATTCCTGCAGTCGCTCCTCGTAGCTCATACCTCTCAGCTCGGGTACTAGTCTGGTGGCAAACCTTTGAACCTTTTCCAGTTTAGTCTTATGCTTGACTAGATAGGGACTCCATGCTGGAGCCGCATACTCCAGGATTGGTCTGACATATGTGGTATATAATGTTCTGAAAGATTCCTTACACAAGTTTCTAAAGGCCGTTCTTATGTTAGCCAACCTGGCATATGCTGCTGATGTTATCCTCTTGATATGAGCTTCAGGGGACAGGTCTGGCGTGATATCAACCCCCAGGTCTTTCTCTCTCTCTGACTCTTGAAGTATTTCATCTCCCAAATGATACCTTGTATCTGGTCTCCTGCTTCCTACCCCTATCTTCATTACATTACATTTGCTTGGGTTAAACTCTAACAGCCATTTGTTCGACCATTCCTGCAGCTTGTCCAGGTCTTGTGTGTGTGTGTGTGTGTGTGTGTTGTTGAATATGACCGAAAGGGTAAGATAAATAATTCTAACACGAATCTTCTCAATATTTCTTACGTTTTTCTTCACTGCCTAAGGTAATTGAAAAATTAATTCTCCAAAATTCTTTCTTTTATTTTTGGTCTGACTGACGTGAACGTTTTTCGAAATGCTTATTACATTTTCAAAGACTAGTTTACACATAACATGCATCATACTTATACTCGTTTTGGATGAGGTGATATGGCACAAAAGTTTTGGGTGAGGTGACAAAGCTATGCCAGAACACGAATCAATGAGTATGAAAACATAAGAATGTAAGTAACTGCAGAAGGCCTATTGGCCCATTCTTCCTCGTGCTGCTTCTGTGTTGGTACGGGGTCTTGAAGTGGGTAGAATACAGTTGTGCATTAATTGGCTGTTGATTGCTGGTGTTGACTTTTTGATGTGTAGTTCCTCGCTGATGTTGAGTCCCCTGCTATCTCTGTATTTATCGATGATTTCTGTGTTGCTTGTTAAGATTTCTCTGGTGATGGTCTGGTTGTGAAAACAGATCATATGTTCCTTGATTCAGCCCTGTTGTTTGTGCTTTGTTAATCGCCTAGAATGAGACGTTGTTGTCTTGCCTATATACTGAGTTCTTTGGGGCTTACAGTCCCTAAGCGGATATGTGAAGACATAGACGACGTTGGTTTCCTTCAAGGCGTTCTGTTTGGTGACTGGGGAGTTTTTCATGAGTAGATTGGCCATTTTTTCGTTGATGTCAATTGAATTTTCGGATTTTTGTCTGTAGGGACAACTGTTGGAAATTCGACACACATAATAACATAAGTTTCCCCCATAAAGGAAAAGAGAATGGGTGATTCCGTGATGTCATCGACGCCACGTATTTTATCAAATCTAATTTCTTTTAAACAACAGTCTAATGTTTAAACTTAATAAAAAAGTGTTCACTAGGATTGAATATAATTTCCAACAAGAAATACAGCTCAACTCCCTTACTACTGTTAAATAAAATCATAAGTAGAACCAAAACATTGTCTTGGGTGTCGTCACGTACACCAGAATCATAACAAACAACAGGAGAGTGTTCCAGAGAGAATTGTGATACTAGTCTCGCACGATAGACTTACTCTATCCCAAGAGAGCAAAAACAGCAACACCTCTACTACACAACTGGACCACTTGAGTATCTGACTGCCTTATACTTTCATTATAAATGTGTATACTTAAATAATATTAGTCAGGTGGCCGGTTATTAGCACGAGAAAACCTACAACCAAGTACGTTTACTCAGCTCTACACACACACATATTCCATGTCATACCTGTATTTATATGTTTAGGGAACCATTATTAATTCCTTACATCCCAAACAGGTAATTGTGAGGGAAGCTACTGAAGCAGGAAGCTGGCTCCCAACATAATTAAAGGAATTGCAGCCACTAGCTGTTCATCAAGCCTTGTAGGCCTCCACACAGCCGTCAATACGTGTCACTCTGAGGCACAGGGCCACACCCAATTCTGATGCTACAATTACAGAGCCTTAGCAGGCCCCATCAACAGTAATAGCTAAGGCCCTTTTGTGTTTCATACTGTAGACATAGTATTAGTAGTTATTAATTTAATTTGCTGTAGCATAATGGTAGATTAGACCACCATATGTGGTATGATTTATAATTTATATATTAAAGTCTAGATAAACAAATACTGCTTGTACCATTTTCATAAGGTGGTGCAAGTTGCATTTGTCCCTCCCATTGTGTGAGATAAGTTCTAGCAGCTGATTCAGAATATATACAGTCCATTTACTAACTAACTAACTAAAGAACTAAGAACTAACTCAGAACAAAAATAATATAATATTAAAGCCAATTAAAAATAAAAATAAATTAAATTTGAATATTTACAGAATAAAAACCATTAAAGCTTGCTAGGATTTTCCCACAATAACATTCCTATCAACAATATCTTTCAGGACTCTTTCCTCCGCTTTATGAGCAGTCGAAAAGAAGATCCTGTAAAACAGTTTAATAGGGGGTACAAGTCTTGTGTTGGTTGACTCTTCAGAGGTTGAATAGTGTTTCACCTTCCTTCTTATGATGTCTTCAACGAAACCATTGGAGAAGCCGTTGTTGACTAGGACCTGCCTTACCCTACAGAGTTCTTCATCGACTTGCTTCAATCCTGAGCTGTGGCTGAGAGCACGGTCGACATAAGCGTTAACAACACTCCTCTTGTACCTGTCTGGGCAGTCATTGTTGGCATTTAGGCACATTCCTATGTTTGTTTCCGGCTCTCAGCCACAGCTCAGGTTGGAAGCAAGTCGATGAAGAGCTCTGTAGGGTTAGGCAGGTCTTAGTCAACAATGGCTTCTATAACAGTTATGTTGAAGATGTCATAAAAAGAAAGGTGAAACGCCATGCAACCTCTGAAGAGTCAGCTAACACAACACCTGTACCCCCTATTAGACTATTTTACAGGAACTTCTTTTCGACGGCACATAAAACGAAGGAAAGGGTTCTGAAAGATATCATTGATAGGAACGTTATCCCTTCAGACAAAAATCTGAAAATACAATTGATAATTTACTACAAAAACAATAAAACATCCAACTTACTCATGAAAAACTTCCCAGACACCAAACAGAACGTCTTCAAGGAAACCAACGTCGTCTATTCCTTCACATACCCGCATAGGGACCGTAAGCCCCAAAGAACTCAGTATATAGGCAAGACAACAACGTCTTTCTCTAGGCGATTAACAATGCACAAACAACAGGGCTCCATCTTATCTTAAGGTTATCTTGAGATGATTTCGGGGCTTAGCGTCCCCGTGGCTCGGTCCTCGACCAGGGCTCCTTTTTGTTACACATCCCCAGGAAGCACCCCATAGCAGCTGTCTAACTCCCAGGTACCTATTTACTGCTAGGTAACAGGGGCATCGGGGTGAAAGAAACATTTGCCCATTTGTCTACCCTCCACCGGGGATTGAACCCGGAACCTCAGGACTATAAATCCGAAGCACTGTCCACCCAGGTATTAGGCGCCCTTATGTTCCATCAAGGAACATATAATCTCTTCTCACAACCAGACCATCACCAGAGTAATCTTAACAAGCAACACAGAAATCACCGATAAATACATCGATAGCAGGAGAATCGACATCAGCGAGGCACTAAACATCAAAAAGTCAACACCAGCAATCAACAGCCAACTAATGCACAACTATATTGTACCCATATCAAGACCCTGAAGTAACATAGAAGCAGCAAGAGGAAGTATGGGCCAATAGGTCTTCTGAACCTACTTCCATTCTTATGTTTTCATACCTAATGATTCGTGTTCTGGCAGAGCTTTGTCACCTACCCCAAAACGTTTGTGCCATATCACCTCATCCAAAAGGAGTATAAGCATGATGAATGTAATGTGAAAACCGGTCTTTGGAAATGTAATATGCATTATGAAACGCGTTCAGGCGTCAGACCAAAAATAAATGAATGAATTTTGGAGAGTTAATTTTTCAATTACATTTGACAGTGAAGAAAAACATAAGACATATTGAGAAGATTCGTGTTAGAATTATTAATCTTACCCTTTCGGTCATATTCAAGAACATATGTTTACAAGAAAGACTCCTACCAATATATATGTATATATATATTGTGACGGTAACGTGTTGGAAATGGTGGTCGGCAGTCTTCCAAATAGCAGGTGTCAATGCTGGGCCACATACAGTTAATTTATATAAAAAAAAGAAAAAAAAGAGTGACTGCTTGTCTGATAATCTGTGGTAAGGCAAGATACACGAAAACACAAAATATAAAAAATACTTTAATGAATCTAGAAAACAAAATAAAATAAAGTCAATACCTTGGCATTTAAAATAATGTAAAAGAAAAATACATAAAAGATATAATAAATTGAAAAGGGGGAACTGGTTACGTTAACAAAGTAAATGGTGCTGGGAATATATGCGCTAGCTATAAACCTCTTATTTGATCACACGAGGTGGGTCAAATTAGGTGTTCACAGCAGGAGCACGAGATATATTCTGGCTGAGAGAACTGCAAGGGACTCCAACAATGACTGGCGATGAAATGTGATTGGCGTGGAGCGGGGTGGTGTGTTGGGTGGCGGCCAATGAAAACGCAGGACGGCAGCAAGTCGCTAGTTTGGCTGGGAGTAGTAGTTGACAAGTCGACCAGGTGTGCAGCAGGTGCTGGAGAGGGGGGGAGGAGGGAGTTGCAGTTGCGTGTGGCTGTCTTGATATATACGTTAAGCCACTATAAAACGTATTTTGCATATTGTTGAGAATGTGATGAAGTAAGGAAATAGCAGGCTAAATCTCTGATAAGAGATTATCATCACAACTCTCCCCCGAAGCCTGCTGTTCCGGTTGAGTCAAGTTCATGGGAGGTAGAGTGGGAGGTGGAGCTGCCTCTACCTCATGCACTTTGGAGAGGGCGTCAGCGATGATGTTATCAGGCCCCTTGATGTAGCAGATCTTTAAATTGAAGCCTTGAAGATATAAAGCCCATCGCAGCAGACGTTGGTTATTAAATTGGGCTTGATGTAGGAATCTCAGAGGGTTGTGGTCCGAATAGATGGTAGTGGGCCTAGCACCGTGTAGATATGGTGCAAAGTGTTGTAGGCTCAGGACGATGAAGAGGAGTTCCTTCTCTATAGTACTGTAGTTTTTCTGATGAGGCTTCAACTTGCAACTGTAGTAGCTGACAGGTAGAACCTCCTCGCCTCGCTGCTGCATTAAGACACTTCCGATGCCAGTACCACTGGCGTCGACATGGAGGATGAAAGGCTTCTCGATATCTGGTGAGGCGAGAATAGGATTAGAACAGAGGAGGAATTTGAGTTGTTCGAATGCAACGGTTTGCTCTCTGGTCCAATTATACCGTTGCTTGGGACTGGTTAAGGTGATTAATGGGGTTGCAACAGTGCTAAAATTCTTCACAAACCTACGGTAATAGGAAGCAAGACCAAGGAAGTGCAGGAGCTGCTTCCTGGTAGTAGGCTGTGGATACTGTTGGATTGCTTGAATGTGGATATTTAACGGAGCCAGACTGCCACTCCCTATAACATGACCCAGGTATCGAGCTTTACCTTTCGCGAAGGTGGACTTGCCCAGATTGATGGTGAGGCCGGCTTTCAGGAGCTTGTAGAACAATCGTTGTAGCTGGAGCAGGTGTTCGCTCCAGGTGTTGGATGCTTCCACGATGTCATCCAAATAGGCGTAGGTGTTGTCCAAGCCCTGGATGACGCGGTTGACAGCTCTCTGAAAGGTGGCCGGGGCATTGCAGAGTCCAAAGGGAAGGCGATTGTACCTGTAAAGCCCGAACGGGGTTATAAAGGCGGACAATACCTTAACTCGTTCCGTTAAACTCACCTGGTAGTAGCCCTTGAGTAAGTCTACCTGAGACAGGTAGCGGGCATTACCAATGGCATCCAATATGTCGTCTATCCTGGGTATTGGGTAGGCGTCCTTCACTGTGACCTGGTTCAACTTCCTATAATCCGTGCACAGACGGATTTTGCCGTGAGGTTTGGGTACCAGGATGCATGGTGAGGCCCAGGGGGACTCACAGGGGGTAGCCAGTCCATGGTCCAAGAGATACTGTACCTCAGCCCGCATGACTTCCGTTTTGCTAGGGCTGATTCGGTAGAACGGTTGGCGAATCGGCTGGGTGTCAGGTAGCAGTTGGATGTCGTGCCGATTCACAGTACCTCTTGGGGATCATCTCGAAACACTCCTGATGTCTCTGATGAGTTTGATGAGTGAAGCACTATTACGTCCTGAAATGATGTGAAGGTCAGTAAGGATTTCCGAATTAGAAAGCGCTTGTCTCAGTGTCAGTGCTTTCGGAAGGAGAAGCAGGGAAGGTCTCACTGTGGCGTATGGACCTGTAAAGAGGTGAAATTGTGGTAACACAGTGGGAGGAACCCCATGGTAGGTGCTTGAGTAAATTGATGTGCACAGCTGGGTCTCCGCCGCCTATCGGGGGTCTCGAGAACGTAGTTGAAGTTGGTTCCGCGGCACTCCCTAAACGGGTAGTGCCCTGAGAACCTGTTCTGTAAGGGAGAACCTGGGATAGGGAAATAGGCAACACTAAGTCTCCTGGTTTAAACTTCCTTACTTACAGTTGTCTAACGAGTCTTCATCCTCTCCTGGGCTTTCTGTAGGTTGTTGCTGGCAAAGGAATGGACCCTCTCTAGAATGTGTCGGAGATTTTGAAGATACTGGGGCACATTCTGATGCTCACTGAAGGGGCATCACGTAGAGAATCCTTGAAAGCCTTGAGAGGTTGTACGGCACTTACGTCCGTAGAGCATCTCATAGGAGATACTCCTAGTGACTCGTTGGGAAGACTTTCTGAAAATACACATGATGAATCAATTTGCCTATCCCAATCCTTTGAGGTCTCATTACAAAACTTTTTTAAGAGTGCCTTGATGGTTTGATGACTAGCGCGAGAGAACCCTGTGAAGCAGGATGATAGGCTGGACAGTACCTGTTTGATGTTGAACTCCTCCAGAGCCGTTTGAAGAGATCACTGGTGAAGTGGTGCCACATCGCTCTGTATCTCCCTCGGAAATCCTACTGGGTAAGATTTTCAGTAGATTCTTCACCACTGTAGCAGCTGTAATATTTTTCACTGGAACTGCTATCGGGAATCTGGTGGTAGGACACAGGATGGTTAAGATATATGCTTGCCTGCACTGGTCCGAGGCAAAGGACCAACACAGTCAATGATAAGTTTTTGGAACGGTTCCTCAGGCACCTGGATGGGTATCAGTGGGCTCTGGGAATGGAAACGTCGGTTT
>WNGS01069648.1:127103-138116 GCA_020271785.1 Procambarus virginalis | reverse complement strand
GAGCACATATGTCTCCCCTTTTTGCATTGAGCTCTACAGAAATTCTCTAGCATTCGGTCTGCAGTGATGCCAAAACCGTTCAGCAGCGCTGTTGTCAATGCCTCATAATCTCAGCGCTGGTGCGGACCAGACTGTGGTAGATAGTTAGTGCCCTACCCTTTAACAATGCACTAAGAGCGAGTGCCCACTTTGATCTTTCCCACCCGCAATCAGTGGCGTGACCTTCGAAACGATGATGTATGCATCCATCGAGTCGTCCCTCTCATCAAAGTTAGCTAGTTTAGGTAGTTTGACAGTCTTACCTTGTTCAGCGTTAGTCTCTGTTGAACGACCACTTGTGTGGTCATCCTGCCTTGCTTGCAACTGCATGCGAGCTATGCGTTCAGTACTTTCTCGGTTCTGCTGATAAGTCCAGCGTTTGTTTTATCTCTCCTGCTGATCAGTCCACAGTTTGCTTTCTCTGTCCTGCTGATCAGTCCAGAGTTTCATAGCTTGCTCTGCTACTTTATTCCCTTCGAATCCCAACTCCCTAACTTGGTTACGGTATTCCTCTAAGGTGAATAATTGCGAGTCTGTAATACCTACTCTTTGAGTTGGTGTCGTCCACAAGGACCTTTTGGGCCGAGATTCTTCCCCATAGAATCCCCCCAACGAAGTATTTAAAGGGCTAGATTCCCGCGTGACTCCGTTTTCTTCCACAGCGCGCGTGATTCTAGTGACATCATTCTCAGTGACGTCACCCACAGGGGTCTCTACCTCCAAGTTGTCTCTCACTGGGGTCTCTCCCACTGTATTATCTCTCACTGGGGTCTCACCTCCGATGGCCTCATCCAGTGTGATGAGACTCGTGCACGCCACCTCAGTACTACCCTGCATGTGTGCTTGTAGCATCACCTCTTCCACGGCCCTCATGTGCTGTTCCACTCGTTCCATACACTCTAGCTCAGTAAGAGTGTCGTAGTTGTCAGGTCTACAAGCGGTCAAGGCCAGGTGAAGATGCAGGTAGCGCTGTTTGTACTCTACACACGCAGACATTCCAGTGGTGTGTGTACCTAACAGGGTGTTAAACATCCTCTGAATACTGCTCGTCACTTTTGAATTTTCAGGGAAAATTTAAGTGCGAAATCTTACTGTACAACCTAGCTCAAAGGTTCCAACTAAGCCTAACACGTTGGGCGCCAGATGTGGGTGTTTCTTTTTTGCTTTCACGACTGCAATGCGTACGTCGCCAATGTACATGTGGCAGACGCTTCACGAAGCTGTCGGAATTAGCAGAATATAAAATACGAGAGCAACCGTACAGGGCCTGGGAGCAAGGTCGAGTTAGAGTCCTTGAGGTCTCTTCTCAGACTAGCCTCACCTGGTCCTGCTCCACGTTGATCGTTGGAATCTCCTCAATGATGTAACACTTTAAGGGACTCCTAGGGTCCTCATCACATTTATAGTTTAGTGACTTTGGCAACTCGGTGTTGAAGACACTTAGAGCTGAAGGGTTGAGTAATATTGGCAGTATTCAGAAGTGGTTCAACGGAAACACCGCATAAAGCTTAACAGTAGTTTATTTACTAACTTAACCACTAATACAAAGGGTGCTTGATTTACTTTAGATTGGCGTCAGCAAAGCTATGGTTGCATTAGCGAGACTCTTGACGTCTGGCTAATCGACTCGTATCCACTCTTAGCGAAACACCTAACTTAACACAGTTGACAGCCAATCATTAACACAGCAACCTAACTGCCGGTATGCAAAGGGATCACAAGAGTTCCAACCGGATACTCGGTAATGATGATATGCAAATATCACAAATACACTGTCAATGGGACAGGCAATTACATGCACAATAATATTATCACACAATGACTAAATGTGTGGTGTATGTGAAACTCACATTCACAGACCAGTGAAATACCGTGATACTACACAGATAACCACGCATTCACCGTCGATTCACCTATAACCTGTGCCAGGTATGAAAGGTGAGAACTGTGGTTGATACCTCAGATCAACACAAACACAATAAAACAATGACAAGATCTTGTACTTACAGATAAGGTATGTTTCCTTCACTCACTCACTCACTCACTCACTCAGGCACATTTATAAAAGCACTCGTAGGTGGCCTGATAGCTGGTTTCCTCGTTCTTAAGTGAGACCATTGACGACAGGTTTTCCCACAAACCGTACTTGACACGAGGCAGGAGGGCGTGCTGTATGCTTAACAGACAGACACACGCACACACACTTGGCGCTGGCGGTGAGTAAGGGTGGTGCCGTCACGTGGTATGGTAAGGGCGGGGCGGCTGGCAGCGGCTGTGGTACCATGCACTACACTGTGGTACAGGTACATTGTGGTAAAGTCACACACAGATTACTTAGGCAGTGGCACTGCCTTAGTTCACTCTAAGTCACTCACAACAATCTTTGTCACCAAGGGTTACCTGATACCAGTCTGTTTCGCTCTATAGATTTGTCACTTTAGGCTTTTGAATCATATACTCACACTCGTGATTCTGGGCGAGTATGTGGTATATCGCAGAGACGCTGAGTTAACTTGATGGTGAGGAATAGACGGTGTCAGTCTATTGGCCGGTAGACAGAACAGAACATTTCATCTCGGTTTGGTCTCCCTCACGTGAATGGTTTTGCCTGAAGCTCAGGGCATCTTGTGGGGCACACACAAGGGATTACAATTTGACCAATAGCATTGCAGCAAATGAGCGGGAACCAATCATATTAGCTCGTTCGATGAGCAGTAGGAGAGGTGACGTCATGAACACGTCACGAACACGTCATAGCTGTTATTCACCATCGCGCTGGTTGACCCCAGAGGTCAGACAGTCGCTGGCGTCTCCCCTCTCCCTCTCTCGCTGCACCACCGATGTACTCACTGACCCTTTGGTGGCAAGTACGCTTAACTCCCTATATCTACTACCTGCCTGGACATACGGCGGCCTCCGTATTATGAAAGTGTTCCTGGTTAAGTGGGCATTCTGGAGGTACCCAACATGTCAGGTCACTATCCAGGATTAAGAGAGATAGGCTTTGTGCACGAAGATCAGTGCACTGTGCACTGCAATGAGCCATTCACGTCAGCTGTGGGAGAATCTTGGGAGACATACTCCCACAGTTCTCTCTGGAGGGCAGCTTGTTCTCTCTGGTGGGCAGCTTGTTCTCTCTGGAGGGCAGCTTGTTCTCTCAAGAAGGCAGCTTGTTTTTGCTGGCATTGAAGTTCCATGCGGGCTAATTCGAACTTCAGCTTTACGACGGCTAGTGCAGTCTTATTTGCTATTTGATGTTGTTCCTGCAGCTCTGGAGTGATAAGATCATTATCCGCCAAATACTCAAGTATCATATTATGGAGTTCGGTTTTATTGGCTCCATGTGGAGGTGAGATATGATCCTCGGTGGTAAGGGTCAGCAACTGTGCTTTGGTGGCGCGAATATGGGTACCCACTTCATCCTCTGGGTTGGAACGGAAGGCGGCTAGAAGAAACATGGTGGATAATTGTAGACAAGAAAAATACAGAGTATATCCTTCTGAAGGGAAACCAATGTGTGTGGTGATAGATTGACGAAAGATGATGCGATAGGACTGGCAACTCGTAACTATCATGTGTGGTAAAATCATTATAACAAGGTATGGTTACATCGGAAATTAATTGATTAGTGATTAAATCATGAACTGTGAAACAAATGTTTCATGGTAGTTCAAATCCCTACAAAAGAATGTAGGGATTTCTATACCCAGTACTCTATAAATGACGAGGATGAGGCCAAGAGGTGTCCTACTGAAACTAAGTAATTACTTACAGAGTTACAATTTTTTGTGCTTTGGAAAAGAATGGTAAATTCCTTACCTGGGTAAGTAACTACTGACATCGAACAAAAGCATAGGGGTGCAGAGAGTGTCAGCACTGACGAGAATAGCTGCATATGTCCCAAACGTACAGTGAAATCCTAGATGCAAAAGGAACTAACGTCCAATACACCCTCCTATGTTCGAACAGCAAAGTTGAACATAATAGCCCGGAGACAGATCAAAGTACCAGAGTACTCGAGGGGGGGTTATCTGTATGAGTGAGAAGCTTCTGTAGGAATGAGATTAAGGTGGATAAACAGGATATAGAAAGATTATCAAACTAACTAACCATTACGAGCATGAATTTGCACATAAAACATCACGTAATCTAAAATCAATACAATAGTCACCAATTGCTACACCTGAAACATATAAAGCGTTAGTCACCAAAAAATACTCAAAAAGAGTTCTGAAAACAAACATGTGTTAAAGCCTAGTAACAACTGTACACAATTTTGAGCAAAGGAGCTAGGAGCCTTACCTGAGACAGGACACCTAGGACAGGGCCCCCACATAATGTGACGTGCTCGTGGTAGTGCAGCAACTACCTGGCAGATGGAGTATGCCTAACGCACATAAAAAAGAAAAAAATGGCAAAACAAAGTAAAATAAAACTGCTTATCCTTTATGGCATGACAGTCGCAGGGAATAAATAATAGAATACACACTTTAAATTCTTTACTTCAACAGAACTTAATTTAACAAATCTTTACTTAAATTTTATAGAAAATAATAACAAACAATTAATGATATAATAAAAACCTTAACAACTTGGCTAAAACACAAAGAAAATTATATACAAATTACATTACGTTAATTATAATGGTGAATGAAACCCTTTATACAAAATGCTGTGAGTGTCTACCATCACCCGTCGTATGAACGTCGAGTGAGGGAAGATACGTGAGCCAAATGGGCACCAGAAGTATTCTGCTGGCCCAGGCCACCGGCAAATGCTTATATACAAGGTGGTGACATCAGGCTGTCTTATAGTTGGATCTTGGAACGATTAACTGGTAGGTTATTAGTCGTTACTTGGTGGTGAATCATGAATCGGCAAGCCTCGGGCGGGCGGCTATTAGTGAAGTTGAGGACTAGAACCGTGCGCGGCAATTGAGCAGGAGATCCCATTAGGCCCCCCCTGCTCAGGTGTTGCACAGGTGTCTAGTCCTCAAGGGTTCTGGGAGGTCCCTGGGGATGCGCACGTGCCGTCCGGGCGTGCGACATTGGTCCTCAGGTAGACAGGTAGAATCGTGTTGGACTGACTCCGTATGTGGGGTGGGGGAGAGGGTATAGAGAATGAGGGGGTAAGTGTCAGTAGGTGTGTTTAGCATATGTGCAGGAGTGTGTAGTATGTATAAAATATAGGTGTAGATAGCATAGAGTTAAGCAGTGTAAGTAGTTATATGGTCTCTTTTTTTTTTAACAAATTGTCTGTTTTATGTAGTGAAGTATATATATATATATATATATATATATATATATATATATATATATATATATATATGTATATAAAATATACATATGTATATATATATATATATATATATATATATATATATATATATATATATAAAATATATATATATGTATATATGTATGCGCCTCAGTGTGGCAATCCAGAGAGGAAATGCTCACTGCATCCATGGTTCCTGCCCGCCATCTGAGGAGCTGGAGGAGCTTTTCAACTTGTGACAAGCAGGCTTGTACCCTGCATGTAATCAATACTGTAACTTTTTTGTGTAATGACATTTTCAAATAAAGTTAGATAAATATACACACATACCAAAAGAATAGGGGTGGTAGGAGAAGAAAATATCAAAGTGTTCAGTGAGGATCCACAAGGTCTTCTCTGAGTACTCTTTATTTTCTTCTCCGAGGCTATGGGTCCCTACACTATGTATATATATATATATATATATATATATATATATATATATATATATATATATATATATATATATATATATATATATATATATATATATATGCAACAATGATCACAAAAACACTGATCCAAGTATGCAGAATAACCACATGTGAAAAATAGAAAATGCTTAACGCGTTTTCGGCTAATTCGCCTTCATCAGAGCAAAGTAGAATGAAGATCATCTTCATTCTACTTTGCTCTGATGAAGGCGAATTAGCCGAAAACGCGTTAAGCATTTTCTATTTTTCACATGTGGTTATTCTGCATATATATATATATATATATATATATATATATATATATATATATATATATATATATATTATATATATATACCATATATATATGGTATATATATATGGTATATATATATGGTATATATATATGGTATATGGTATATATATATGGTATATATATATATATGGTATATGGTATATATATATATATGGTATATATATATGGTATATGTATATGGTATATATATATGGTATATATATATGGTATATGGTATATATATATGGTATATATATATGGTATAAAATATAGGTGTAGATAGCATAGAGTTAAGCAGTGTAAGTAGTTATATGGTCTCTTTTTTTTTAAACAAATTGTCTGTTTTATGTAGTGAAGTATATATATATATATATATATATATATATATATATATATATATATATATATATATATATTAGTCTGTATATACCATATATATATGGGGGATATATATATTATATATATATATATATATATATATATATATATATATATATATATATATATATATATATATATATATTACCGATTCTCTGCCTGTGGTGTGGGTCTCCGCAGGTGATTAGTTTTCAATGACAGACTCGAGGGGTGTTCGCAGCAGGAGGTCTCAGCATCAAATGAAGGGTGGGAGTGTCCCTTAATAGTTTTTGTAAACAGCAGGGTGGGGCACCCCTCACCCTTCCCTACAGTGCTTCCAGAGTGGTAAGGAGTGTGGGGACCACATACCCGCCACATGGAGCTGAGGAGTGTCACCACATGCCACATGGCTGTGAGCAGGAGTGAGCGTTTTGAACCACTCTTCTCTTTGAAGGGTGAGGTGAAACTGGTGAGAATGACAGCGATGCACTGTACCATAGTTACTCCTGACAAAGCTCACACCGCCACATAGCAGCAGCAGCAGCGGCAGCACATAGTCATGTGGTTTTCCACCACACATTCTAGCAGAGGGCTTAGGACCGGTGTGTGGTCTTTAACGGCCCGCGCAGTAATCGACTGTGTTCGTGTTAAGGAGGTGTCGTGTGTCGCACCCTCCCCCCTCCCCTCACTCCCCTCCCATGCAGGTGACAGTTATCAATTACTCGACAATTCCCCACTTCACATTTCCTCAGTCCACCACCATAAACGAGGCAAAAATAGTTAGGGAAATGTAAACACATTATTTATGTCACTATGATCATATCAAATAATTGCTATAGCTTGAGGTAGAGATCATTTAATTTCGCTTGGACTCTGAGTAAGGACCCTCATCGAATACCAGTCTTCAATTTTCTTCTTTCAAATCAAATCACATGCCGGCATCTAAATAGCATTTAGCATCAGTTAGTAAAAGATGTCACTCAGGTAAAGTCAGTAGTGTTTTTACTAAATGTGGGGAACACTATTTCTGGAGGTAGCAGGTAGGTGTTTTCCACTACTGAATGAATATATGTAATTTTTTAGATTAAGCCTAGGAGTTTTGCCATTGCACACACACTTCTAGGGTGGAGGTTAGAGGTGTACTGAGATGGACGAGGTAATGGGGATGATACCCTCACCCCCATCCACCCCAAATCCCCTCCCAGCCCCTCCCCATGCCTTACCGTCAACCATCACTCCACCCTTCCCAGAGCCGGTGTTGTGTGCAAAAGTCTTTTAGTACATTTCTGATTACATGTTGAGTAGTGAGGACGTTCACAAACACACCACTAGGTTAACAACAATAAGTAGTTAAAGGCATAAACCATTTATATATAAGTTGTGTTCTTTATTAAACACTTAGGAGTAACGTCCGATCGTCGTAAGCTGGCCTTCAATATTTTTTCTTTGTTTTGGGTTAGTCCGTATACATTTTTTTTATCACTAATCCAATAATATTACTAAACGTTTTTCATCACAGTTAAAGTTTACACCTATAGTTTTTTTGGCCTGAATGCCTAGGTTTAAAGACCACTGTTTTCGCTCTCTCCCCCATAGGTAAGCTATGTTCCCCACAGAAATTCTAAGCATTGCGCTGATAGTAAAGTAAACATATCATACATTTCGTTCTGTTGTTTCTTCTGTTTACTTAGCGTTAACAATATTTCTAATTCATTTAACTTTTAAGAGTAAGTAAAAGCAGTCAACGAGTCAGTCAAACATGTGGTAGTGAACTGAAGACTGTATCAGGCTATGAGAATAGAACAGTTTTTAATATAAAGCTCACAGTTTGCCTTAATGAAATGGCTTTTTACCATCAGTCAGTCAAAGTCAGTAAACCTTTACTTAATATAATGAAACATTTTCTAGTTTAAAGTAATTAGCATACTGTACTGTGGGAAATCATAGTCTTGATATTATATATATTTTAATTAGCTTGTTCATTATAGCATCATTCAAGGCTTGCTTGCTTGCTTGCTCTAAGACCTGCATCAACCAACCAACCAAAATGTAAACAGCAAAGATCTTGAACCATTTAGCGCTGTGCCATTCAACTCGTTAGCAAGGCTTCCCACTCAAGCTGACAGCTCCCCTCATCACCAGTTCTCACCCATCATTACCTCAGGAAAAAAAAAACTGGTGCTATCATAGCAGGAATGAATAAGCGAAGCGGAGTATTTGAAGTGTGTATTTACACTGCTTCTTTCTCGGGCTGAGCTATTAGTGATATATCCGGCTTCAATTTGCTAGGACATAGGATCTACAGTTTCATCAGGTTGACCTTGTGCCATTAGCACTGTGTGTCACTGACACTCCTTAGCGAGATGACTGCGCGCAACATTAGCCCAGCCAAAACATAGACTGTTAATATCATAGTGAGACAATGCCACAGAATGTTCAACACTCTTAATATTTTTATTCAAGCACTGATAACATAGCATAATGTAAGATTTATTTATGTTTTTTTTTAGTTTAAAACAAAGGTGAAACACGAGAGCATGAACTAATAGGGATGAGATAGAAGAAAAGGCTTTGTGGAAGATAGAAGCGCTGAGGAGACAAGTCGCTACTACAATTCGAACATTTCTTGCAGACCTGCAGACCTGACTAGAAAAGCAGTCAGTCAGTCAGTCAAACATATTTATAGTTTAATGTTTTTACATCTTAAAAAAGGGGACTACCAGTCTTCAATTTTTCTTCTATCAAATCAAATAGCATGCGGACCACTACCACATGATTGCGGGGAGCGAGCATCGAGCAGTGCACCTCTTGATGTCTGTCTGTCGCGTGACTGGGTTAATGACCACAGTATCCCACACATACCTGCTCCTGCATACCTCTCCCCCCTACACTTAGTAACGTAACATGTAAATCAACTTTCTGTCTGATGTCCAAACAACATTTTTGAAAATGTGAAGCATGTTTAGCCCTAGCTCCAATACATCTAAACACCAAATAAAATATTACTGCACACCTGTTTAGTTCTTGTTGGGGGCGTTAGCGCTGTCTGTCCTTCACTCTGTCTCGTCAGGATCAGGCCTTCGTTAGAGCTCAGTCATATCTCTCCTTATCGCTGAGTTGTCACACAGCACCACCCTTCTCTCAACCCCCCATTAGGGCTTGATCCAGCAGGTGTCTAATCTTCACCTTTAGTAATTCTCAATGGAAGAGTCGGTGTGTGTTTTTTTTTTAAGAGGAACTTAGTTTTTAGTTAAAAAAATACTTTCAGATGATAGGCGTTAACTACGTAGGAATGGATAAACCGATTGTTCTGTGCAAAAAGTCTTTTCTGTTCACTTGTGCTAAGTGAGCCAGACAAAATGCGGCATTACACCATTAGCATGGCGAGGCAATACAGAATAAAGAAAAATGTAGCAAGACGCTATTAGTTAAATAGTCAAAACATATAACACACGCATTACTTCACAGGCTTTTAAACTATTACAAGTTTTTCTAGCAAATAAGGTTCCTTTAAGCAGTTCAACGTATCAAACATAACGAGTGTAGATTTAGTCTTTCACATTTCATATCGAGTTTGTAGATTTAGTTTTAACAAAGGTGTGCCACTAGTCCATGAACGAAGAGGGATGAGTTAGGAAGAAAGACTTTGTGAAATATGCACCACACCATGCTGGAAGACAGAATAGTTTGGGGAGATGTGATCACTACCTACGAATTCTAGTATTTTTTGGTTAACTGAGTGATCACAGCACACACCTCATAGTCTCTTCTTCTGCCTCTCACTAGTCAATAGACACAATTTTTTGTATCATTTTTTGACTAAAATAGCACTCCGATACATCTTTGCACATCTAAATTTTCATTGACACATGCACAAACCGTCAATTTTGTTTTATGCCATCAAAGGGAATCTCACTACTGCATGAATGTCTTGTGTTAAATAATCCATTTTTACTTAGCTTATCATTACTTTGAGAAACTTATATGTGGTGATCATATCTCCCGAGTCTACACAAAACTCTCACAACCTGCAACTTCTGTTTTCATATCTCATCCAGTTATTTTACTTTGTATAAAGAACGAAATATAGCAAGGTAAAACATTGTTGATGTTTTTTTTATTCAATGCAAACCTAATGCAGTAGTTTTTCACTTTATGTAAGTTAAATTCATTAATGAGGGAGGTGTGTGTGTTTCTTTATTCAATGTAAAACATACCATAAAATGCCTAATGCAGCAATAGCTGACTAGTCAAAACATATATGTTTCATTTTGTTCACAGTTTTACACAGTAGGTCTTTAAATTCTTTAGTTTAAAAAAAAATTCACCAACATACACTTATATTGAGAGAGACGGCGTAGCTCAACAGGGATATTGTATTTAGTTTTAAAAAGGATTTGAATTAGGAGTCATATTCCATAAAATACTTACATCAACCAATGTCTATGAGCAGTAAGAGGAGGAGGGGATGCTCACCACATATAAATTCCATGCCTTACACTGTTAGCGATGTAAAACATAACAAAGACAAAAAAAAATGTAGCAATATGATATTAGATAGATAGTCAGTCAAAACACATAACATGAATTTTT
>WNGS01069648.1:44603-122103 GCA_020271785.1 Procambarus virginalis | reverse complement strand
TTAATCACCCCTGACCTACTCAACCAGTCAGCACCTACTGCTGAGAGCAGTGGGTTGTCGATCGGCTCTGTCGATGTCGAGGCCCGTGGTCCTCTCCTGTTCTTACATCTTACATGCTTCTTCAGCTTTGTTGATACATCTACAGGAGGGTCCTCGTAGCGTTTGAGCATGTTGACGTGGTACTTCTTCCTGGCACCATCGATGTCGAGCACGTAGTTTAACGAGTGTGAGCACTCCACTACCATGAACGGGCCCTTCCACTGCAGCAAGAGCTTGTTCCTGCTGGTGGGAAGTAACAAAAGTACCTTATCACCTACCCTGAACTTTCGTTCTTTTGCTTTTTTTGTAGTATGTTTGCTTCTGGTACTCCTTTGCTTTTGCTAGCTATTCTCGGGCCAGCTGACAGGTGTTCTCCAGCCGTTCCCGTTGATCGATGACATACTCGTACATCGTCTTGGTTTCAGGGGTACAGTCATCACCTTCCCACAGGTTCCTCATTACCTGCAGAGGGCCTTTAACTGTGCGACCGTACAAAAGCTCGAAGGGTGAGAACCTTGTGCTAGCCTGTGGCACCTCCCTGTAGGCAAACAACAAAGGGTTGATATACCTGGGCCACTCCCGAGGCTGTTCGATGCACATTCTCTTCAACGTCTTCTTGAGAGTGCCATTGAAGCGTTCTACCAAACCGTTTCCCATAGCATGATACGGCATGGTGAGGGATGCTCTCGCTGTGAGCAGACGTCTGACTTGGTCCATCATCGAGCTGGTAAACTGTGTCCCTCGGTCGCTATGGATCCACTCAGGTTTACCAAGGCGACAGAAAAAACCTACCAAGGTCTCCGCTACCGTTGTCGTCTCGATGTTCTTCAGGGCAGCTGCTTCAGGGTACCTTGTTGCGTGATCGACCATGGTCAGGATGTACTTACTGCCGTCCGTTGCACTCGGTATGATCGGACCAACCAGATCAATGCTGACCAGCTTGAATGGCTGATCAATGATGGGGAAGGGCTGAAGCTTCCCGGGCTTCACCCGTCCTCGATCAGTGGTGCGCTGACAGGTGTCACACGAGCGAGTCTAACGCTGTATTTCCCCAGTAATTCCTGGAAAGTAGAACACAGCTTGTATCCGCGCACTGGTCTTTGCGTGACCCATATGACCTCCCATCAGAGCTTCGTGCCCCAAACGGAACACAGCCAGTCTATGCTCCTGTGGAACAACGAGTTGGTCCCAAGTATCGTGGGGCGTCTCAACTCTGCGCACCAGTTTCCCATTATGGTGCAAGTACCAGTACTTGCGTTCCTGGTGTTGGAAAACCCTTTTCTCCTCAGCATACTGACGTATCTGGGCTAGTGTTGGGTCGCTCCCTTGGGCATCAATAAACTCCTTTGCAGACACTCCCTGAATGTCTCATAATTTCAAAGGTTTTTCTGGGCGAGTCGGCTTGTTGCTCTGTGACCAAGTAGTGACAGCTGCCACGAGCGAGTTACCTGTTAATGGAGTTGCTGTCCCTTCAACCAGAGGTTTTGCTTCTCTCTCCATTACTTCACAGCTTGCCTACTCTCCCTTATTCCTCAGCTGGGTGAGGGTGTGGTCACTCACTCCCTGTGACGTCATCCCCAGGCGAGTCGCCCTTGGCATCAGCTGACTGAGGAGGGCGGCTGCGCACAGCTGAGGCAGCGTCCTCACGCTCCCCCGTTTTTTTCGAGGGTGGACTCGGGCAATCAGAGATTCCCGGAACATTTCCCAATAATAATCCATATATAGCACGTTCCTGTTGAACGGCGCGGATTTTACCTTTGATGTAAGGTGTGTCGACCCACACATACACCTCCACCATCTCTTTAGCATAGCCATTTGGGAATTTGACATAGATATGTCTACCTGTCTCAGATCCTGGCTTTACTAAGCTTTTTCTTACCATGTGAGTAGTGGCGCCTTTGTCACGGAAGATTTTCCCCGATTTTCCGTTAACATTTCCGTCTACTACCTCAAGGGTCCAAGCTAGTGGATCCTTTCCAACGTTGGGATGATTCTTACCACTTGAGCTCACACCTGCTATGTAACCTGATTTCGGTTTTACCTTGCAATCAGCTGCACGATGACCTGGCTTACCACAGGTGTAGCACTTGTGCACATGCTTGTTGGAGGAGTTTCCCTGCTCCCCCGACACACCAGTCTTAAGCTTAGCTCTTCGCCAATACCTGTAGCATGATGCTTCTCGTGCGGCTTCACCCCTTTCACCTGTCTCCTGGCCCCAGCCCACAGATCAGCTTGCTTGGCCATAGACAGATTTGACACAATTTCTGCTCCTTGAGCTTGACACGCAGAGACGATTCGCATGCTTCTAAAAACTGTTCACGAATATCAGTTGATAGAACTCCATGCTCCCAGGAGCAGTCTCCATGAGTTCACAGTAGCGGTTTAGACTCGATTCTAACCGCTGTAACATGAGCACATATGTCTCCCCTTTTTGCAATTGAGCTCTACAGAAATTCTCTAGCATTCGGTCTGCAGTGATGCCAAAACCGTTCAGCAGCGCTGTTGTCAATGCCTCATAATCTCAGCGCTGGTGCGGACCAGACTGTGGTAGATAGTTAGTGCCCTACCCTTTAACAATGCACTAAGAGCGAGTGCCCACTTTGATCTTTCCCACCCGCAATCAGTGGCGTGACCTTCGAAACGCTTGATGTATGCATCCATCGAGTCGTCCCTCTCATCAAAGTTAGCTAGTTTAGGTAGTTTGACAGTCTTACCTTGTTCAGCGTTAGTCTCTGTTGAACGACCACTTGTGTGGTCATCCTGCCTTGCTTGCAACTGCATGCGAGCTATGCGTTCAGTACTTTCTCGGTTCTGCTGATAAGTCCAGCGTTTGTTTTATCTCTCCTGCTGATCAGTCCACAGTTTGCTTTCTCTGTCCTGCTGATCAGTCCAGAGTTTCATAGCTTGCTCTGCTACTTTATTCCCTTCGAATCCCAACTCCCTAACTTGGTTACGGTATTCCTCTAAGGTGAATAATTGCGAGTCTGTAATACCTACTCTTTGAGTTGGTGTCGTCCACAAGGACCTTTTGGGCCGAGATTCTTCCCCATAGAATCCCCCCAACGAAGTATTTAAAGGGCTAGATTCCCGCGTGACTCCGTTTTCTTCCACAGCGCGCGTGATTCTAGTGACATCATTCTCAGTGACGTCACCCACAGGGGTCTCTACCTCCAAGTTGTCTCTCACTGGGGTCTCTCCCACTGTATTATCTCTCACTGGGGTCTCACCTCCGATGGCCTCATCCAGTGTGATGAGACTCGTGCACGCCACCTCAGTACTACCCTGCATGTGTGCTTGTAGCATCACCTCTTCCACGGCCCTCATGTGCTGTTCCACTCGTTCCATACACTCTAGCTCAGTAAGAGTGTCGTAGTTGTCAGGTCTACGAGCGGTCAAGGCCAGGTGAAGATGCAGGTAGCGCTGTTTGTACTCTACACACTCAGACATTCCAGTGGTGTGTGTACCTAACAGGGTGTTAAACATCCTCTGAATACTGCTCGTCACTTTTGAATTTTCAGGGAAAATTTAAGTGCGAAATCTTACTGTACACCTAGCTCAAAGGTTCCAACTAAGCCTAACACGTTGGGCGCCAGATGTGGGGTGTTTCTTTTTTGCTTTCACGACTGCAATGCGTACGTCGCCAATGTACATGTGGCAGACGCTTCACGAAGCTGTCGGAATTAGCAGAATATAAAATACGAGAGCAATCGTACAGGGCCTGGGAGCAAGGTCGAGTTAGAGTCCTTGAGGGTCTCTTCTCAGACTAGCCGCACCTGGTCCTGCTCCACGTTGATCGTTGGAATCTCCTCAATGATGTAACACTTTAAGGGACTCCTAGGGTCCTCATCACATTTATAGTTTAGTGACTTTGGCAACTCGGTGTTGAAGACACTTAGAATTGAAGGGTTGAGTAATATTGGCAGTATTCAGAAGTGGTTCAACGGAAACACTGCATAAAGCTTAACAGTAGTTTATTTACTAACTTAACCACTAATACAAAGGGTGCTTGATTTACTTTAAATTGGCGTCAGCAAAGCTATGGTTGCATTAGCGAGACTCTTGACGTCTAGCTAATCGACTCGTATCCACTCTTAGCGAAACACCTAACTTAACACAGTTGACAGCCAATCATTAACACAGCAACCTAACTGCCGGTATGCAAAGGGATCACAAGAGTTCCAACCGGATACTCGGTAATGATGATATGCAATATATCACAAATACACTGTCAATGGGACAGGCAATTACATGCACAATAATATTATCACACAATGACTAAATGTGTGGTGTATGTGAAACTCACATTCACAGACCAGTGAAATACCGTGATACTACACAGATAACCACGCATTCACCGTCGATTCACCTATAACCTGTGCCAGGTATGAAAGGTGAGAACTGTGGTTGATACCTCAGATCAACACAAACACAATAAAACAATGACAAGATCTTGTACTTACAGATAAGGTATGTTTCCTTACTCACTCACTCACTCACTCACTCAGGCACATTTATAAAAGCACTCGTAGGTGGCCTGATAGCTGGTTTCCTCGTTCTTAAGTGAGACCATTGACGACAGGTTTTCCCACAAACCGTACTTGACACGAGGCAGGAGGGCGTGTTGTATGCTTAACAGACAGACACACGCACACACACTTGGCGCTGGCGGTGAGTAAGGGTGGTGCCGTCACGTGGTATGGTAAGGGCGGCGGCTGTGGTACCATGCACTACACTGTGGTACAGGTACATTGTGGTAAAGTCACACACAGATTACTTAGGCAGTGGCACTGCCTTAGTTCACTCTAAGTCACTCACAACAATCTTTGTCACCAGGGGTTACCTGATACCAGTCTGTTTCGCTCTATAGATTTGTCACTTTAGGCTTTTGAATCATATACTCACACTCGTGATTCTGGGCGAGTATGTGGTATATCGCAGAGACGCTGAGTTAACTTGATGGTGAGGAATAGACGGTGTCAGTCTATTGGCCGGTAGACAGAACAGAACCTGTCATCTCGGTTTGGTCTCCCTCACGTGAATGGTTTTGCCTGAAGCTCAGGGCATCGTGTGGGGCACACACAAGGGGATTACAATTTGACCAATAGCATTGCAGCAAATGAGCGGGAACCAATCATATTAGCTCGTTCGATGAGCAGTAGGAGAGGTGACGTCACGTGAACACGTCACGAACACGTCATAGCTGTTATTCACCATCGCTCTGGTTGACCCCAGAGGTCAGACAGTCGCTGGCGTCTCCCCTCTCCCTCTCTCGCTGCACCACCGATGTACTCACTGACCCTTTGGTGGCAAGTATGCTTAACTCCCTATATCTACTACCTGCCTGGACATACGGCGGCCTCCGTATTATGAAAGTGTTCCTGGTTAAGTGGGCATTCTGGAGGTACCCAACATGTCAGGTCACTATCCAGGATTAAGAGAGATAGGCTTTGTGCACGAAGATCAGTGCACTGTGCACTGCAATGAGCCATTCACGTCAGCTGTGGGAGAATCTTGGGAGACATACTCCCACAGTTCTCTCTGGAGGGCAGCTTGTTCTCTCTGGTGGGCAGCTTGTTCTCTCTGGAGGGCAGCTTGTTCTCTCAGGAAGGCAGCTTGTTTTTGCTGGCATTGAAGTTCCATGTGGGCTAATTCGAACTTCAGCTTTACGACGGCTAGTGCAGTCTTATTAGCTATTTGATGTTGTTCCTGCAGCTCTGGAGTGATAAGATCATTATCCGCCAAATACTCAAGTATCATATTATGGAGTTCGGTTTTATTGGCTCCATGTGGAGGTGAGATATGATCCTCGGTGGTAAGGGTCAGCAACTGTGCTTTGGTGGCGCGAATATGGGTACCCACTTCATCCTCTGGGTTGGAACGGAAGGCGGCTAGAAGAAACATGGTGGATAATTGTAGACAAGAAAAATACAGAGTATATCCTTCTGAAGGGAAACCAATGTGTGTGGTGATAGATTGACGAAAGATGATGCGATAGGACTGGCAACTCGTAACTATCATGTGTGGTAAAATCATTATAACAAGGTATGGTTACATCGGAAATTAATTGATTAGTGATTAAATCATGAACTGTGAAACAAAATGTTTCATGGTAGTTCAAATCCCTACAAAAGAATGTAGGGATTTCTATACCCAGTACTCTATAAATGACGAGGATGAGGCCAAGAGGTGTCCTACTGAAACTAAGTAATTACTTACAGAGTTACAATTTTTTGTGCTTTGGAAAAGAATGGTAAATTCCTTACCTGGGTAAGTAACTACTGACATCGAACAAAAGCATAGGGGTGCAGAGAGTGTCAGCACTGACGAGAATAGCTGCACATGTCCCAAATGTACAGTGAAATCCTAGATGCAAAAGGAACTAACGTCCAATACACCCTCCTATGTTCGAACAGCAAAGTTGAACATAATAGCCCGGAGACAGATCAAAGTACCAGAGTACTCGAGGGGGGTTATCTGTATGAGTGAGAAGCTTCTGTAGGAATGAGATTAAGGTGGATAAACAGGATATAGAAAGAGTATCAAACTAACTAACCATTACGAGCATGAATTTGCACATAAAACATCACGTATTCTAAAATCAATCCAATAGTCACCAATTGCTACACCTGAAACATATAAAGCGTTAGTCACCAAAAAATACTCAAAAAGAGTTCTGAAAACAAACATGTGTTAAAGCCTAGTAACAACTGTACACAATTTTGAGCAAAGGAGCTAGGAGCCTTACCTGAGACAGGACTCCTAGGACAGGGCCCCCACATAATGTGACGTGCTCGTGGTAGTGCAGCAACTACCTGGCAGATGGAGTATGCCTAACGCACATAAAAAGAAAAAAATGGCAAAACAAAGTAAAATAAAATGCTTATCCTTTATGGCATGACAGTCGCAGGGAATAAATAATAGAATACACACTTTAAATTCTTTACTTCAACAGACCTAATTTAACAAATCTTTACTTAAATTTTATAGAAATAATAACAACAATNCATGGGGCTCACTGTGGGGCAGGGTCTACATCATGAGGCTACATGAGGCTCACTGTGGGGCAGGGCCTACATCATGAGGCTACATGAGGCTCACTGTGGGGCAGGGTCTACATCATGAGGCTACATGGGGCTCATTGTGGGGCAGGGTCTACATCATGAGGCTACATGGGGCTCACTGTGGGACAGGGCTACATCATGAGGCTACATGGGGCTCACTGTGAGGCAGGGCCTACATCATGAGGCTACATGGGGCTCACTGTGGGGCAGGGTCTACATCATGAGGCTACATGAGGCTCACTGTGGGGCAGGGCCTACATCATGAGGCTACATGAGGCTCACTGTGGGGCAGGGCCTACATCATGAGGCTACATGAGGCTCACTGTGGGGCAGGGCCTACATCATGAGGCTACATGAGGCTCACTGTGAGGTAGGGTCTACATCATGAGGCTACATGGGGCTCACTGTGGGGCAGGGCCTACATCATGAGGCTACATGAGGCTCACTGTGGGGCAGGGCCTACATCATGAGGCTACATGAGGCTCACTGTGGGGCAGGGTCTACATCATGAGGCTACATGGGGCTCACTGTGGGGCAGGGCCTACATCATGAGGCTACATGGGGCTCACTGTGGGGCAGGGTCTACATCATGAGGCTACATGGGGCTCACTGTGGGCAGGGCCTACATCATGAGGCTGCATGGGGCTCACTGTGGGGCAGGGTCTACATCATGAGGCTACATGGGGCTCACTGTGGGGCAGGGCCTACATCATGAGGCTGCATGGGGCTCACTGTGGGGCAGGGCCTACATCATGAGGCTACATGGGGCTCACTGTGGGGCAGGGCCTACATCATGAGGCTACATGGGGCTCACTGTGGGGCAGGGCCTACATCATGAGGCTACATGGGGCTCACTGTGGGGCAGGGCCTACATCATGAGAGTACATGGGGCTCACTGTGGGGCAGGGCCTACATCATGAGGCTACATGGGGCTCACTGTGAGGCAGGGCGTACATCATGAGGCTACATGGGGCTCACTGTGGGGCAGGGTCTACATCATGAGGCTACATGAGGCTCACTGTGGGGCAGGGGCCTACATCATGAGGCTACATGAGGCTCACTGTGGGGCAGGGTCTACATCATGAGGCTACATGGGGCTCATTGTGGGGCAGGGTCTACATCATGAGGCTACATGGGGCTCACTGTGGGACAGGGCTTACATCATGAGGCTACATGGGGCTCACTGTGAGGCAGGGCCTACATCATGAGGCTACATGGGGCTCACTGTGGGGCAGGGTCTACATCATGAGGCTACATGAGGCTCACTGTGGGGCAGGGCCTACATCATGAGGCTACATGAGGCTCACTGTGGGGCAGGGCCTACATCATGAGGCTACATGAGGCTCACTGTGGGGCAGGGCCTACATCATGAGGCTACATGAGGCTCACTGTGAGGTAGGGTCTACATCATGAGGCTACATGGGGCTCACTGTGGGGCAGGGCCTACATCATGAGGCTACATGAGGCTCACTGTGGGGCAGGGCCTACATCATGAGGCTACATGAGGCTCACTGTGGGGCAGGGTCTACATCATGAGGCTACATGGGGCTCACTGTGGGGCAGGGCCTACATCATGAGGCTACATGGGGCTCACTGTGGGGCAGGGTCTACATCATGAGGCTACATGGGGCTCACTGTGGGGCAGGGCCTACATCATGAGGCTGCATGGGGCTCACTGTGGGGCAGGGTCTACATCATGAGGCTACATGGGGCTCACTGTGGGGCAGGGCCTACATCATGAGGCTGCATGGGGCTCACTGTGGGGCAGGGCCTACATCATGAGGCTCACTGTGGGGCAGGGCCTACATCATGAGGCTACATGGGGCTCACTGTGGGGCAGGGCCTACATCATGAGGCTACATGGGGCTCACTGTGGGGCAGGGCCTACATCATGAGAGTACATGGGGCTCACTGTGGGGCAGGGCCTACATCATGAGGCTGCATGGGGCTCACTGTGGGGCAGGGTCTACATCATGAGGCTACATGGGCTCACTGTGGTGTAATGGATTTGTCAGTCCTTAGTCCGACCTCTGGTCATTCTCCCCTCCCTACGGGCAGTTCCCCTTCTTGCCAGAGTCAGATTACCCTAGGCCGGTGGTCAAGTCACTTGTTCCCCAATCCCTATGTTTCCAATCTTTCCAAATCTTTTGTCTCCCAGTCATTTTCAATCCCCTTTTTCCAACCGTTTCCCCTCTCCTCCTGCCTTAGCCACTCCAGTTGACAATTTTATAACCGTGACAAATTACTGTAATTCATATGTTTCGAGTGAGGGAGCTGGGAGCCAGAGGACCGTTTGGGTTTTCTGTTGTAGCGTGGGAACGGTTCATGATCCTACGGGAGTAAAACAGAACTTTCAGAACAGGCCTATGTCCTAGGACCAAGGGGGCGGAGCTAAGTCAAGAGTTGGCTGGCCTAAGAGTGACACTCTGTGTTCATTAGTTGAGTAGAGAGGCAGAGTCCTCTCAGGAGAGTGCCTGCCCATGCCATTGGCCCGGTTTCTAGATCACCTAGATATGTTTAAATCCATTGGCCTTAGGCTTGGGGATAGGCGGAGTTAATTTGGGCCTAGGAGCTAGGGGGTGGAGCCTGTTTCCGCTGGTAAGCGTTTATTAAGACAGAAGAGTTAGTGTGTCTGGGGAGTTCAACTTGGGTACAGGTCAACTGACCTGCGGACAGCCATTCAACATCATTTGGCAAGCTATAGTATTGAAGGTAGTTGTGCTCCAATGTTCTTGTATATTAGTAATTACTATCCATTGCCTTTTGTAGGTATTATTCAAAGTAGGCTATATTTCAATTGTGTTTTAAATATACAGTTTCAATAATAAAATAATGTTAATGTCATTTTGGCAAGTTATCTGTTTCCTTTGATTATTGACTGGGTTATTCATTCTGGTGATTTTCATGTGCTGTGTTAGAAATTCCCCTGTGTTTCTCCATCGTATGAATAATAAAGTCGATCGAGAATCTCCTGTTCAGTTCAGTAAGACTAAAGTATTAATCCATTCAAATTCAATCACTTGTCCGTTGAGTTCCCTGATTATCGAGTCCCTCCCTTCCTGGGGACCAATAATTATAGACACATTCATTTTTATATGGAAGGTGGTGGCAGCATTTCAAGGTAAGAAAATTAATAACCCCTATCCTTGTGGTGTCCTCATTTAATATTCAGTTTATATTCATGGCAGTCCAGTGAGGGTCATTACTGGACGGTACAGCGTTGAGGGGTTATTAAGTGGAGAGAGAGAAAGAGAATTATACAGTGGTCAGTGAGACGATCACAGAGTAAGGGAATGATACAATATTATCGTTTAAGGGTAGTCAGGGTTATAGCAATGGTACACGGCATATTTTAGTAGATAAATTATGAGTTACCAAAGGTTGCAGTGTACATATGATATGATAAGTACTCAGTTATTACAGTGGGGCAGGGCCTACATCATGAGGCTACATGGGGCACACTTTGGGGCAGGGCCTACATTATGAGGCTACATGGGGCTCACTTTGGGGCAGGGCCTACATTATGAGGCTACATGGGGCTCACTGTGGGGCAGGGTCTACATTATGAGGCTACATGGGGCTCACTGTGGGGCAGGGCCTACATTATGAGGCTACATGGGGCTCACTGTGGGGCAGGGTCTACATCATGAGGCTACATGGGGCTCACTTTGGGGCAGAGCCTACATCATGAGGCTACATGGGGCTCACTTTGGGGCAGGGCCTACATTATGAGGCTACATGGGGCTCACTTTGGGGCAGGGCCTACATTATGAGGCTACATGGGGCTCACTGTGGGGCAGGGCCTACATTATGAGGCTACATGGGGCTCACTGTGGGGCAGGGTCTACATCATGAGGCTACATGGGGCTCACTGTGGGGCAGGGTCTACATCATGAGGCTCACTGTGGGGCAGGGCCTACATCATGAGGCTACATGGGGCTCACTTTGGGGCAGGGCCTACATCATGAGGCTACATGGGGCTCACTGTGGGGCAGGGCCTACATCATGAGGCTCACCGTGGGGCAGGGCCTACATCATGAGGCAACATGAGGCTCACTGTGGGACAGGGTCTACATCATGAGGCTCACTGTGGGGCAGGGCCTACATCATGAGGCTCACTGTGGGGCAGGGCCTACATCATGAGGCTCACTGTGGGACAGGGCCTACATCATGAGGCTCACTGTGGGGCAGGGTCTACATCATGAGGCTCACTGTGGGGCAGGGTCTACATCATGAGGCTACATGGGGCTCACTGTGGGGCAGGGTCTACATCATGAGGCTACATGGGGCTCACTGTGGGGCAGGGCCTACATCATGAGGCTACATGAGGCTCACTGTGGGGCAGGGCCTACATCATGAGGCTCACTGTGGGGCAGGGTCTACATCATGAGGCTACATGGGGCTCACTGTAGGGCAGGGACTACATCATGAGGCTACATGAGGCTCACTGTGGGGCAGGGCCTACATCATGAGGCTACATGGGGCTCACTGTGGGGCAGGGCCTACATCATGAGGCTACATGGGGCTCACTGTGGGGCAGGGCCTACATCATGAGGCTACATGGGGCTCACTGTGGGGCAGGGCCTACATCATGAGGCTACATGGGGCTCACTGTGGGGCAGGGCCTACATCATGAGGCTACATGGGGCTCACTGTGGGGCAGGGCCTACATCATGAGGCTACATGGGGCTCACTGTGGGGCAGGGCCTACATCATGAGGCTACATGGGGCTCACTGTGGGGCAGGGCCTACATCATGAGGCTACATGGGGCTCACTGTGGGGCAGGGCCTACATCATGAGGCTACATGGGGCTCACTGTGAGGCAGGGCCTACATCATGAGGCTACATGGAGCTCACTGTGGGGCAGGGCCTACATCATGAGGCTACATGGGGCTCACTGTGGGGCAGGGCCTACATCATGAGGCTACATGGGGCTCACTGTGAGGCAGGGCCTACATCATGAGGCTACATGGAGCTCACTGTGGGGCAGGGCCTACATCATGAGGCTACATGAGGCTCACTGTGGGGCAGGGCCTACATCATGAGGCTACATGGAGCTCTTAACAGTGTTCAGCGTTGAAATTTTGTAGTAGTGATGATTATGTTGGTAATGAGTGATGGTGATGATAGTGTTGGTAATGAGTGATGGTGATGATAGTGATGGTAATGAGTGATGGTGATGATAGTGATGGTAATGAGTGATGGTGATGATAGTGATGGTAATGAGTGATGATGATGATAGTGATGGTAATGAATGATGGTGATGATAGTGATGGTAATGAGTGATGGTGATGATAGTTTTGGTAATGAGTGATGGTGATGATAGTGTTGGTAATGAGTGATGGTGATGATAGTGATGGTAATGAGTGATGATGATGATAGTGTTGGTAATGAGTGATGGTGATGATAGTGATGGTAATGAGTGATGATGATGATAGTGTTGGTAATGAGTGATGGTGATGATAGTGTTGGTAATGAGTGATGGTGATGATAGTGATGGTAATGAGTGATGGTGATGATAGTGATGGTAATGAGTGATGGTGATGATAGTGATGGTAATGAATGATGGTGATGATAGTGATGGTAATGAGTGATGGTGATGATAGTGATGGTAATGAGTGATGGTGATGATAGTGATGGTAATGAGTGATGGTGATGATAGTGATGGTAATGAGTGATGATGATGATAGTGATGGTAATGAGTGATGGTGATGATAGTGATGGTAATGAGTGATGGTGATGATAGTGTTGGTAATGAGTGATGGTGATGATAGTGTTGGTAATGAGTGATGGTGATGATAGTGTTGGTAATGAGTGATGGTGATGATTGTGATGGTAATGAGTGATGGTGATGATAGTGTTGGTAATGAGTGATGGTTGTCGGAAAATTCCTACCCCAATTATAACCCCCTGATATAATAAGCTGAATTCTTTATGTCAGAAAACTATCCATATTAACTGTATTCATTTTCCAGTCAGGAAAGGTCTAAAGGCTCCCAGGAAAGCCTGGAGGAGTATTGCGTCAGCCAACGTTGGCGGTGTGACTATTATTTCTCCCAAATTCTTAATTCTTCCAGTCAACAATTTAATTATACTATAAGTATTATATTAGACTGCATTCAATTAAAGCTTAGATAGAACTAAGCATCTTTCTTCCTGAGGTGAAATATACCCAACGTGACTAGTCGAGTCAATCGGAGATGAAATAGTCCCGCCATAAACTTTATATGTATTAAATATAATTTACCTTCTTGGAAACTTCCAACCCAGCATTACCAACAGTAAAAAACACTGTTTTCGTGTGATTGGAACTGATAAAATGATGCGCAAAATAATGCCACCCTGTCCGCGTTAATAAATGGGCAGAAATTAGTGGCGTGACTGGTAACGTGGCTAGACCCAGAGGAGGAAGTGAAGCCACTGTTGATCTAGTAAAGGCCTCGTGAAGAAGCAAACTTAGCAGCCATACTTATCTTCGACATCAACTGCGGCGACACCCAATTACGAGTGTAGTCTGTACCCGGTTTGTCCAATATCTAGTTTATACATATTAATTGAAAATAGATAGATGGCCGGTTATACTGCAGGCGATCCCAAAATCATGGTGAGCGTCATAACATTAAATAACTAATTCTACTGAACGTGATGTATCAGCAAATAATATTTGCTGTAGTTACGTTGTAAACTCTTGGTAGAACTGTGGAGATCATCAGGGACCCTGACGACATCAACCAGTCAACACATGTGGCACATCCGTCATAGACCACACACGAGCTGCGTACCTGTTTGATTAACCCGATGCCCATTTGTGCTCACGTTAAAACCTTCTATACAGATAAGGCCATTTGAGTATTCAAAATGATGCCAGTAGTTTAGTTTACTAATCATTATTACAATTTACAAGATATAACTAATCAGTTATATCGAACAAAGATTAGGGAAAGGATAGGCCATTAAAAAAGAAGACAGGTCAGATAACTGATAACGATGAAGAGATGAGTAGTGTCTTTAATAAATATTTTATCTCTGTATTTACTAAAGAGGAACTTAACATTACGCCTTTAGCAAAACAAATCTATGTGGGTGGCGAAGAGGACAGGTTGACTAGTTTAGCAATTACCAGGAAGTATGTTATTAAACAAATAGGGCAACTCAAGCCAAACAGATCCCCATGGCCAGACAAAGTGTTTGCAAGGGTGCTTAAAAATGCAGAGAGGAATTGTGCGAGTCATTGTCTACCATATTTAATAAATCATTAGTCAGGCAGAGTGCCAGAGTCGTGGAAGGTTACTAATGTGGTTCCAATTTTCAAGAAAGGAGATAGATCACTTGAGTCAAACTACCAGCTAATTAGCTTAAAGTCTATTGTGGGAAACTTACTTGAATCGATAATTGCAAGTACCGTTTGTCTTCATCTTGTAAAACATAAATAAATAAATGATTCACAACATGGTTTTACAAATGGCCGTTCATGTTTAACAAATTTGCTATCGTTTTATTCCAGTATAGTTGAGGCAGTTGATAGTGGTAAGGTTTGGGATGTTGTGTACCTTTAGCAAATCTTTTGATACAGTGACACATAAAAGATAGAGGCTCGTGGTATTGTGGGTGCTATATTAAGTTGGATTAGGGCATGTCTATACCAAAGGAAACTAAGTATTAGCATAAATGGGGTTAAGTCAGAGTGGGACAATGTTGTAAATGGAGTGCCTCAAGGCTCTGCCCTGGGACCTTTGTTATTCATGCACACTAAAAAAAATACAAAACAAAGTAAAATAAAACTGCTAATCTTTTTATGGTGTGACAGTCGCAGGGAATAAACATTAGATTAAAATCTGTAAATTCTTTACTTCAACACAACTTTACCTGAATTTTATCTATATAAATAAAAATGGAAATGTTTGTTTGTTCATAATCGATAATCTCCGAAAGTTCTTCACCGATTGCTTTGAAGTTTTCACACAACGTTCCATTCGCATCCGAGCAGGTTTTTATATACATACTATATAGATGTCACGTCTGTGACGGTTAAAAACATGCTTTTGAAAAAACTGGTTTTCATGTGAGGGAAATAGTCGAAACCTCATTACTGATTTCTTTGAAATTTTGACACAATGTTGCATTCGAATAGGAGAATCTTTTTATATACCTACTATATACATGCCTCACCTGTGACCAGAAAAAACATTTTTTTTGTAAAACAGCACTGTCTGTTGGACGTAAGAGCAACACCCACTGTAATCTCTGAAAGTTCTTCACCGATTGCTTTGAAATTTTGACACAACGTTCCATTTGAATATGCATGTGTTTTGTATACCTACTATATAGATGCCACTCCTGTGACAGGTAAAAACATGCGTTTTTGGAAAACAGCACCATCTGTTGCACATAAGACCAGCACACGCTATATTAATTATGTTACAATTTATTTCAATGTTTCGGATTTCATTGATAAATTGAATTTTCACAGATTTCGATTTATTTTCATTTTGATTTAATTATTTTGTGTGACATTGGGTGGGAATTAAGCTGTGTTGTTTACAGTGCCATTCATTTTGTGAGTATAGTTTATGTTTTTATTTTTTTCGTTGTTTTTCATTTTGTTTTTGAACTGTTTTTCTTATATTTCACTGATGGGAAAATTTGGGGCCAGATTCACGAAGCAGTTACGAAAGTACTTACGAACGAGTACATCTTTCCTCAATCTTTGATAATTTTGGTTACATTTATTAAACAGTTTACAAGCATGAAAACTTGCCAATGAACTGTTCTTATTGTTTGAAACAATCTCCTGGTGCTTCAGAGCTCATTAACTGTTTAATAATTGTAAACAAAGCCACCAAAGATGAAGAAAAGATGTTCAGGTTCGTAAGTGCGTAATTTCTTCGTGAATCTAGCCCCAGATCATTTGATGTTTTCAATTTCCTAACGGGAACATCAGATCATTTGATCATCAGACACGGCAGTGGGGAATGGTGGGAAGGACGAGGGGACAAGGGGATTGGAGAATGGTTGGGAGGACGAGGTGACGGGGGGAGTGGGAGATACTTAGGAGGAAGAGGAGACGGTTGAGTGGGGAATGGTTAGGAGGACGAGGGGATGCTGGAGTAGGGAATGGAGAGGAAAAAGGGACGAGGGAGTAAGGAATGGTTGGGAAGACGAGGGAACGGGGGAGTGGGAAATGGTTGGCAGGACGAGGGGATGGAGGAGTGGGAGAATGGTGGGGAGGACTGGGAGACAGGGAAAGGTTGCTGTGGCTCAGCAACGCGTGTCCGGGTACAGCTAGTAGAAAATAATAATAAACAATTAATGAAATAAAAAACCTAAACCACTTGTCTTAACTCAAAGAAAATTATATACAAGTTACATTACATTAATTCTAATGGTGAATGATACAGTTTATACAAAATGCTGTGAGCGTCTTCCGTCAACTGTCGTATGAACATCGAAGTGAGGGAAGATACGTGAGCCAAATGAGCACCAGAAGGGTTCTGCTGGATCAGGCCACCGGCAAGTGCTTAAATACAAGGTGGTGACGTTAGACTGGCGTGTAGCTGGGTCTTGGACGGATTAACCGGCAGGTTAATGGTCGTTACTTGGTGGTGAATCATGAACGGCAAGCCTCCGGCGGGCTGCTCTCATGGAAGGTAGGGCGTTGGCATGCTGTCCTCCAAACAAAGATCCAAAAGTGATTCCATGCACCCGCTAACCCCCTGTTCATGACTGAAAGATGGTTTACACACAACTCTCAACTGTTTTCGTTCGCACACCTCCAGAACAAGTGCTTCACTGACAAATTTTGTTTGGACCATAATGCTGTAAATGTTTCACTCATGTACTACTAATACAAATAATCGCCAACAGAACCTAAACACCTAACCTAACCTAACTTATGCCTATATATGTACAATATGCTAATATATTATAATATTAGTTTATATTTGAAAATATTTCCGTTTTGAATGAACAGCATGTAAATATTTATGAATGCGTCTGTGGGGACGACCGCTGGATGTAATGGACTTGAGTCGAGGACGAGTTGGGCTTTGGGAGGGGGGGGGGCAGAGAGACTGGACAATACGTTTAGGAACATATTGCGGGCGATTTCTGATGTTGATAGAGCATGCTGGTGTTAAAGACGGTAGGAAGAGGCTGAGACCACTGTTTATGCAGGGAATAACTTAACAGCTCCTCCCCAAAGCCTCTTCCTATCGCCTGAGATGCTGATGTGGATAGGAGATTGGGTGCAGGAGGTTCCACTTCATGAACTTCGGAGAGTGTGTCTGCAACGACGTTCTCTGAGCCTTTGATGAAGATGTTGATGTTATAGTTTTGCAGGTACAAGGCCCAGTGAAGTAAGCGTTGGTTGGAGAACTGGGCCCGCTACTGGAACCGAAGGGGATTGTGATCTGAGAAGATGTTTATGGGATGATAACCTTGGGGTTAGGGTTTGTAGTGTTGTAAGCAGAGGATGATGGCCAGCAGCTACTTTTCAACTGTACTATAATTCCTTTGATGTGGTTTCAGCTTGTAGTGGTGGTAGCTGACAGGTATTATCTCATTGTCTCGCAGTTGCATCAAGACACCCCCCAATGGTGCTGCTGCTGGCATCGATATTAAGGACGAAGGGTTTCGTTACATCTGGCGGGGCGAGAATGGGATTAGTGCAAAATATTGGTTTTAGCCGATCAGACGAAATGTAGTGTGAATTCGTCCTAAGATTGGCTTAGGGCTGGTAAAGTTGTTGAGAGGTGTAATGTTATTTAAATTCAGTATGTATGTATGTATGAAGATCTTTCATGATTTCGGAGTTAGAGAGCACGGGATTAAAATCACTACACTCAGAAGAAGAAGCTGGGTAAGTATCACTATGAGTATATGGATCCTTGAATGTAGTTATGGACATCAACACAGTTGGAGGATTACCTTGGCACTGCTTAAGAAGAGTGATGTGGCACAGTTGGGTCTTCTGCCGCCTATCTGGAGTCTCTAGAATATAGTTATGATTGTTCCGACATTCTTTGTTGCGGTATGGACCTGAAAATATACTTTGGAAGGGAGCCTGGGATAGGAAAGTAGGCCAGACCGAAGTCTCCATCATTAAATTTCCTTACTTTAGTACGTTGATCAAAGTGTGCTTTCATTTTATTCTGGGATGTTGACAAGTTACTACTGGCAAATTTATGAACTCTTTCAAGGAAGTTCTTTAAGTATTTAAGAAACTGGGACACATTAAGAGAAACATTGAAGGTGTTAGAGGTCAAGGAATCTTTAAATGCTTTAAGGGGAGTACGTCACTTTCAAGCCGTAGAGCATCTCATAAGGAGATACTCCAAGGGACTCATTAGGAAAACCTCTGAAAATACGCATAATTTGGTCTAGTTGTGTATCCCTATCCTTCTCTGTGCTACTGCAAAATTTTCATAAAAGTGATTTGAGAGTCTGATGACTACGTTCTAGAGATCCTTGTGAAGCAGGATGATAAGGGCTAGACATTACCTGTGTGATGTTGAACTCTTTAAGGGTTTTCTTGAATAGGTCAATAGTGAGGTTTGTGTCACAATCACTCTGAATCTCCCTGGGAAATCCGTATTGTGTGAAGATCTTCAAGAGGTGCTTAACAACTGTAGCAGCCGTAACGTTCTTGATAATAACTGCTATAGGGAACCTGGTGGTAGAACACATAATAATAATGATGTAGATGTTGCCTGAGCTGGTACTGGGTAAAGGCCCGACGCAGTCGACGACGAGCTTGCTGAACGGCTCTGATGGCACAGGAATAATAACCAGTGATGTACTGGGTATGGGAGTGTTCGGTTTACCTGCCATCTGACATGTATGGCAGGTATTCACGAAGGTCTTCACATTACGAGCCATATATGGCTAATAATAATCTTGCAATAATGCATGATACGTTTTTTAATGCATAATGTGATAGGGGGCTATAGGTGAGACAAATAATCTCCTTCCTTAAGGAGGTAGAAACTACCAACTGGTCAACATCAGCCTAATCGTCCTCCTCCTTTAACTTACTGGGTCTGAATCTTCGATATAAAATCTGATTATTTAAAACAAAACTAGGGATGGAATCAGTTTGAGTTTGAGCCTGAAAGAAGAAGGGAGTTAAGGATAAATCAGTTTTTTGTAACTTACGGAACTCCAACAGGTTGAGATTCTGTGGGAGGCCCTGCGAATCTTGAGGGACAGCTGGAGCTACTTGTTGCGGTCGAGCAGCTTGTGAATGAGTAGTCACCAGGACTGGCTGGAAGATGTCCTTTGTTTCATTGGTCATTTGTACCTCCTCTGCATCATGTTTCATTACAGTGTCTTCTGTGGAGAAGTCACATACCAGTGGTCTGTTACATATAATGCTGCCCGTGGATTCTTGTTATTCTACCAAGTCGTTGCCCAGGAGATGTTGAACTCCTGGCATGAGGAAAGGTTTCTCCCTTATGGCGACTTGGACTTCACCACGTTCGAAACAACAATCCAGGTGGACTCTAGTGAGTGGGTATGGAGAGGTTGCAGTGAGGTCGGTGATGAGGACGATTTCTCCTGTGTAGGTGACTTTGGGTGCAGCAGCTTTCATGAGTATGCTTTGGGGAGCAGATAAGTCCCTCAAGATGTTCACTTTGATATTTCCTTTCGTATCACCACCGTTGGCAGAGACAGTTCCAGGATACAGGTGTCTGTGGAATAGATAAAGATCAGAAGCTGGAACATGAATATTCATAACAAGCTTATAAGGTTTAGGAGGTGGTGGTTTAGGCTTATGTGATTCGTTGGTAGTTTTACTGTGGGGATTGGTACACTTTTCAATCGTGTGCCCATATACCTTACAGTAACGGCAGTATAAAGCATAGCTCACATCAGCAGAACTCACTTTAGCAGGGCTTGACCAAGATGTTTTACCAGAAACCTTTCTGAGGATGATCAGTGGATTAAACTGGAGGTGTCAGCCAACTGCGCACACTTATTAAGGTTGGTCGCACACTTATTACCTTTGTCTGAAAGGTAAAGATGTATGGGGGTTGGCACACGACGAAGGACCTCCTAAATCTCATCCATCAGGATGAGGTTTAGGAGGTATGCAAAGATGGTGAATTGGGCTGACTCCAGCTACTTCATGAAATAACTTGTCTTGTTCTGTGCAAATTCTACATAGGTGGAGACACTAGATGTGATATAATCCCTACAACGTCGTCTAAAGCTCTCAACTGACAAAAGATAGGCATCAAGAACTGTTGGTTTCAGAACATGGTATTCAGTCTTTGTAGCAAAAGAACTGAGGGTCAAGGCAGCTCTACCTATCAGATGAGATAGGAGGAGTATCGACCATTGAGCTTGAGGCCAGCTGAGTTGGGTGGCTAAAGCCTCAAATGAAGTAAAAAATGTATCCACCTTAGTTTCTGCAGAAGGTGGCATCAGTTTTATGCAGTGATATACATCAAAATGTACCGGGAGTTTATCCTCTGCGTCCTGGCGCTGACTGACGTAGGCAGTTTCAAGGTGAAGTTCCTGTTGCCGAAACTCTAGAATGGCAGCATTTTTTCTTGTTCCAAACGGAGAGCGGCGGCAGCTTTCCCTTGTTCTAATCGGAGAGCAAGAGCAGCTTCCTATTCTTTTACCGGAAGAGTTTCTCGTTCACGTTCATGTTGGAGGATAGCTTGTTCTCTATGGAGGGCAGCTTGTTCTCTCTGGAGGCAGCTTGTTCTCTCTGGAGGGCAGCTTGTTCTCTATGGAGGACAGTTTGTTCTTGTGGGGTGTTTCTTTTTTGCTTTCACAACTGCAATGCGTACGTCGCCATTGTACATGTGGCAGACGCTTCACGAAGCTGTCGGAATTAGCAGAATAGAAAATACGAGAGCAACTGTACAGGGCCTGGGAGCAAGGTCGAGTTAGAGTCCTTGAGGGTCTCTTCTCAGACTAGCCTCACCTGGTCCTGCTCCACGTTGATCGTTGGAATCTCCTCAATGATTTAACACTTTAAGGGACTCCTAGGGTCCTCATCACATTTATAGTTTAGTGACTTTGGCAACTCGGTGTTGAAGACACTTAGAGCTGAAGGCTTGGATAATTGATTGGCAGTATTCAGAAGTGGTTCAACGGAAACACTGCATAAAGCTTAACAGTAGTTTATTTACTAACTTAACCACTAATACAAAGGGTGCTTGATTTACTTTAGATTGGCGTCAACAAAGCTATGGTTGCATTAGCGAGACTCTTGACGTCTAGCTAATCGACTCGTATCCACTCGTGGCGAAACACCTAACTTAACACAGTTGACAGCCAATCATTAACACGGCAACCTAGCTGCTGGTATGCAAAGGGATCACAAGAGTTCCAACCAGATACTCTGTAATGATGATATGCAATAAATCACAAATACACTGTCAATGGGACAGGCAATTACATGCACAATAATATTATCACACAATATCTAAATGTGTGGTGTATATGAAACACATTCACAGACCAGTGCAATGCTGTGATACCACACAGATAACCACGCATTCACCGTCGATTCACCTATAACCTGTGCCAGGTATGAAAGGTAAGAACTGTGGTTGATACCTCAGATCAACACAAACACAACAAAACAATGACAAGATCTTGTACTTACAGATAAGGTACCTTTCCCTACTCACTCACTCACTCACTCACTCAGGCACATTTATACAAGCACTCGTAGGTGGCCTGATAGCTGGTTTCTTCGTTCTTAAGTGAGACCATTGACGACAGGTTTTCCCACAAACCGTACTTGACACGGGGCAGGAGGGCGTGCTGTATGCTTAACAGACAGACACACGCACACACACTTGGCGCTGGCGGTGAGTAAGGGTGGTGCCGTCACGTGGTATGGTAAGGGCGGCGGCGGCTGGCAGCGGCTGTGGTACCATGCACTACACTGTGGTACAGGTACACTGTGGTAAAGTCACACACAGATTACTTAGGTGGCGGCACTGCCTTAGTTCACTCTAAGTCACTCACAACGATCTTTGTCACCAGGGGTCACCTGATACATGTCTGTTTCGCTCTGGAGATTTGTCACTTTAGGCTTCTGAACCATATACTCACACTCGTGATTCTGGGCGAGTGTGTGGTATATCGCAGAGACGCTGAGTTAACTTGACGGAGAGGAATAGACGGTGTTCAGTCTATTGGCTGGTAGACAGAACAGAACCCGTCCTCTCGGTTTGGTCTCCCTCACGTGAATGGTTTTGCCTGAAGCTCAGGGCATCTTGTGGGGCACACACAAGGGGATTACAATTTGACCAATAGCATTGCAGCAAATGAGTGGGAACCAATCATATTAGCTCATTCGATGAGCAGTAGGAGAGGTGACGTCATGAACACGTCACGAACACGTCATAGCTGTTACTCACCATCGCGCCGGTTAACCCCAGAGGTTAGACAGTCGCTGGCGTCTCCCCTCTCTCTCTCTCGCTGCACCACCGATGTACTCACTGACCCTTTGGTGGCAAGTACGCTTAACTCCCTGTATCTACTACCTGCCTGGATATACGGCGGCCTCCATATTATGAAAGTGTTCCTGGTTAAGTGGGCATTCTGGAGATACCCAACATGCCAGGTCACTATCCAGGATTAAGAGAGATAGGCTTTGTGCACGAAGATCAGTGCACTGTGCACTGCAATGAGCCATTCACGTCAGCTGTGGGAGAATCTTGGGAGACATACTCCCACATCACCCCCCCAACAAAGAACGAGTTCCACATATGGTGCTCGTTCAAACCTCACACACTGCTGACTGCACGTGCATGCACTTATTCTGAGTGCATGTGGTGCGGCCGGGTCGAGCGGACCCCATTTTTTATACAGCTAGGCGAGGTGAGTCCTCGTCTAGATTATTCTCTTCTGGTAAGTGAGGAATTTCTTTAGTCACCGGGTCACATGTGGCTATCTTTTCAGGTCTTGAGCGGGCACTACAGTCGGACGTAGCTCCAGGTCTGGGTCGGCTCAACGCCTCGAAACCCTGAGTGGCACTAGTCTGTCCACTGCCTCTCTCCATCTGTGTCATGCCTGAAACAACAGAGACACACTGGGAACCAGTGTCAGGTGATTCGCGTTGCATTTCCTCGCTCATGTCTCCCTCGTTCGACAACTCGTTAATCACCCCTGACCTACTCAACCAGTCAGCACCTACTGCTGAGAGCAGTGGGTTGTCGATCGGCTCTGTCGATGTCGAGGCCCGTGGTCCTCTCCTGTTCTTACATCTTACATGCTTCTTCAGCTTTGTTGATACATCTACAGGAGGGTCCTCGTAGCGTTTGAGCATGTTGACGTGGTACTTCTTCCTGGCACCATCGATGTCGAGCACGTAGTTTAACGAGTGTGAGCACTCCACTACCATGAACGGGCCCTTCCACTGCAGCAAGAGCTTGTTCCTGCTGGTGGGAAGTAACAAAAGTACCTTATCACCTACCCTGAACTTTCGTTCTTTTGCTTTTTTTGTAGTATGTTTGCTTCTGGTACTCCTTTGCTTTTGCTAGCTATTCTCGGGCCAGCTGACAGGTGTTCTCCAGCCGTTCCCGTTGATCGATGACATACTCGTACATCGTCTTGGTTTCAGGGGTACAGTCATCACCTTCCCACAGGTTCCTCATTACCTGCAGAGGGCCTTTAACTGTGCGACCGTACAAAAGCTCGAAGGGTGAGAACCTTGTGCTAGCCTGTGGCACCTCCCTGTAGGCAAACAACAAAGGGTTGATATACCTGGGCCACTCCCGAGGCTGTTCGATGCACATTCTCTTCAACGTCTTCTTGAGAGTGCCATTGAAGCGTTCTACCAAACCGTTTCCCATAGCATGATACGGCATGGTGAGGGATGCTCTCGCTGTGAGCAGACGTCTGACTTGGTCCATCATCGAGCTGGTAAACTGTGTCCCTCGGTCGCTATGGATCCACTCAGGTTTACCAAGGCGACAGAAAAAACCTACCAAGGTCTCCGCTACCGTTGTCGTCTCGATGTTCTTCAGGGCAGCTGCTTCAGGGTACCTTGTTGCGTGATCGACCATGGTCAGGATGTACTTACTGCCGTCCGTTGCACTCGGTATGATCGGACCAACCAGATCAATGCTGACCAGCTTGAATGGCTGATCAATGATGGGGAAGGGCTGAAGCTTCCCGGGCTTCACCCGTCCTCGATCAGTGGTGCGCTGACAGGTGTCACACGAGCGAGTCTAACGCTGTATTTCCCCAGTAATTCCTGGAAAGTAGAACACAGCTTGTATCCGCGCACTGGTCTTTGCGTGACCCATATGACCTCCCATCAGAGCTTCGTGCCCCAAACGGAACACAGCCAGTCTATGCTCCTGTGGAACAACGAGTTGGTCCCAAGTATCGTGGGGCGTCTCAACTCTGCGCACCAGTTTCCCATTATGGTGCAAGTACCAGTACTTGCGTTCCTGGTGTTGGAAAACCCTTTTCTCCTCAGCATACTGACGTATCTGGGCTAGTGTTGGGTCGCTCCCTTGGGCATCAATAAACTCCTTTGCAGACACTCCCTGAATGTCTCATAATTTCAAAGGTTTTTCTGGGCGAGTCGGCTTGTTGCTCTGTGACCAAGTAGTGACAGCTGCCACGAGCGAGTTACCTGTTAATGGAGTTGCTGTCCCTTCAACCAGAGGTTTTGCTTCTCTCTCCATTACTTCACAGCTTGCCTACTCTCCCTTATTCCTCAGCTGGGTGAGGGTGTGGTCACTCACTCCCTGTGACGTCATCCCCAGGCGAGTCGCCCTTGGCATCAGCTGACTGAGGAGGGCGGCTGCGCACAGCTGAGGCAGCGTCCTCACGCTCCCCCGTTTTTTTCGAGGGTGGACTCGGGCAATCAGAGATTCCCGGAACATTTCCCAATAATAATCCATATATAGCACGTTCCTGTTGAACGGCGCGGATTTTACCTTTGATGTAAGGTGTGTCGACCCACACATACACCTCCACCATCTCTTTAGCATAGCCGTTTAGGAATTTGACACAGATATGTCTACCTGTCTCAGATCCTGGCTTTACTAAGCTTTTTCTTACCATGTGAGTAGTGGCGCCTCTGTCACGGAAGATTTTCCCCGATTTTCCGTTAACATTTCCGTCTACTACCTCAAGGGTCCAAGCTAGTGGATCCTTTCCAACGTTGGGATGATTCTTAACACTTGAGCTCACACCTGCTATGTAACCTGATTTCGGTTTTGCCTTGCAATCAGCTGCCGATGACCTGGCTTACCACAGGTGTAGCACTTGTGCACATACTTGTTGGAGGAGTTTCCCTGCTCCCCCGACACACCAGTCTTAGGCTTAGCTTCTTCGCCAATACCTGTAGCATGATGCTTCTCGTGCGGCTTCACCCCTTTCACCTGTCTCCTGGCCCCAGCCCACAGATCAGCTTGCTTGGCCATAGACAGATTTGACACAATTTCCTGCTCCTTGAGCTTGACACGCAGAGACGATTCGCATGCTTCTAAAAACTGTTCCCGAATATCAGTTGATAGAACTCCATGCTCCCAGGAGCAGTCTCCATGAGTTCACAGTAGCGGTTTAGACTCGATTCTAACCGCTGTAACATGAGCACATATGTCTCCCCTTTTTGCAATTGAGCTCTACAGAAATTCTCTAGCATTCGGTCTGCAGTGATGCCAAAACCGTTCAGCAGCGCTGTTGTCAATGCCTCATAATCTCAGCGCTGGTGCGGACCAGACTGTGGTAGATAGTTAGTGCCCTACCCTTTAACAATGCACTAAGAGCGAGTGCCCACTTTGATCTTTCCCACCCGCAATCAGTGGCGTGACCTTCGAAACGCTTGATGTATGCATCCATCGAGTCGTCCCTCTCATCAAAGTTAGCTAGTTTAGGTAGTTTGACAGTCTTACCTTGTTCAGCGTTAGTCTCTGTTGAACGACCACTTGTGTGGTCATCCTGCCTTGCTTGCAACTGCATGCGAGCTATGCGTTCAGTACTTTCTCGGTTCTGCTGATAAGTCCAGCGTTTGTTTTATCTCTCCTGCTGATCAGTCCACAGTTTGCTTTCTCTGTCCTGCTGATCAGTCCAGAGTTTCATAGCTTGCTCTGCTACTTTATTCCCTTCGAATCCCAACTCCCTAACTTGGTTACGGTATTCCTCTAAGGTGAATAATTGCGAGTCTGTAATACCTACTCTTTGAGTTGGTGTCGTCCACAAGGACCTTTTGGGCCGAGATTCTTCCCCATAGAATCCCCCAACGAAGTATTTAAAGGGCTAGATTCCCGCGTGACTCCGTTTTCTTCCACAGCGCGCGTGATTCTAGTGACATCATTCTCAGTGACGTCACCCACAGGGGTCTCTACCTCCAAGTTGTCTCTCACTGGGGTCTCTCCCACTGTATTATCTCTCACTGGGGTCTCACCTCCGATGGCCTCATCCAGTGTGATGAGACTCGTGCACGCCACCTCAGTACTACCCTGCATGTGTGCTTGTAGCATCACCTCTTCCACGGCCCTCATGTGCTGTTCCACTCGTTCCATACACTCTAGCTCAGTAAGAGTGTCGTAGTTGTCAGGTCTACGAGCGGTCAAGGCCAGGTGAAGATGCAGGTAGCGCTGTTTGTACTCTACACACTCAGACATTCCAGTGGTGTGTGTACCTAACAGGGTGTTAAACATCCTCTGAATACTGCTCGTCACTTTTGAATTTTCAGGGAAAATTTAAGTGCGAAATCTTACTGTACAACCTAGCTCAAAGGTTCCAACTAAGCCTAACACGTTGGGCGCCAGATGTGGGGTGTTTCTTTTTTGCTTTCACGACTGCAATGCGTACGTCGCCAATGTACATGTGGCAGACGCTTCACGAAGCTGTCGGAATTAGCAGAATATAAAATACGAGAGCAATCGTACAGGGCCTGGGAGCAAGGTCGAGTTAGAGTCCTTGAGGGTCTCTTCTCAGACTAGCCGCACCTGGTCCTGCTCCACGTTGATCGTTGGAATCTCCTCAATGATGTAACACTTTAAGGGACTCCTAGGGTCCTCATCAAATTTATAGTTTAGTGACTTTGGCAACTCGGTGTTGAAGACACTTAGAATTGAAGGGTTGAGTAATATTGGCAGTATTCAGAAGTGGTTCAACGGAAACACTGCATAAAGCTTAACAGTAGTTTATTTACTAACTTAACCACTAATACAAGGGTGCTTGATTTACTTTAGATTGGCGTCAGCAAAGCTATGGTTGCATTAGCGAGACTCTTGACGTCTGCTAATCGACTCGTATCCACTCGTAGCGAAACACCTAACTTAACACAGTTGACAGCCAATCATTAACACGCAACCTAACTGCCGGTATGCAAAGGGATCACAAGAGTTCCAACCGGATACTCGGTAATGATGATATGCATATATCACAAATACACTGTCAATGGGACAGGCATTACATGCACAATAATATTATCACACAATGACTAAATGTGTGGTGTATGTGAAACTCACATTCACAGACCAGTGAAATCCGTGATACTACACACAGATAACCACGCATTCACCGTCGATTCACCTATAACCTGTGCCAGTATGAAAGGTGAGAACTGTGGTTGATACCTCAGATCAACACAAACACAATAAAACAATGACAAGATCTTGTACTTACAGATAAGGTACGTTTCCTTACTCACTCACTCACTCACTCACTCACTCAGCACATTTATAAAGCACTCGTAGGTGGCCTGATAGCTGGTTTCCTCGTTCTTAAGTGAGACCATTGACGACAGGTTTTCCCACAAACCGTACTTGACACGGGCAGGAGGGCGTGCTGTATGCTTAACAGACAGACACACGCCACACACACTTGGCGCTGGCGGTGAGTAAGGGTGTGGCCGTCACGTGGTATGGTAAGGGCGGCGGCGGCTGGCAGCGGCTGTGTACCATGCACTACACTGTGGTACAGGTACATTGTGGTAAAGTCACACACAGATTACTTAGGCAGTGGCACTGCCTTAGTTCACTCTAAGTCACTCACAACAATCTTTGTCACCAAGGGTTACCTGATACAGTCTGTTTTTCGCTCTATAGATTTGTCACTTTAGGCTTTTGAATCATATACTCACACTCGTGATTCTGGGCGAGTATGTGGTATATATCGCAGAGGACGCTGAGTTAACTTGATGGTGAGGAATAGACGGTGTCAGTCTATTGGCCGGTAGACAGAACAGAACCTGTCCTCTCGGTTTGGTCTCCCTCACGTGAATGGTTTTGCCTGAAGCTCAGGGCATCGTGTGGGGCACACACAAGGGGATTACAATTTGACCAATAGCATTGCAGCAAATGAGCGGGAACCAATCATATTAGCTCGTTCGATNTTCCCTGCCGAAGCACCCCCTCTAAAACAGCAGAACCCGTATTCCCGGGAGCCGGTATCACATCCACAGGCGGGACATGGACCTCCACCGGGACATCCTGCACAACACGCAGCTCAGGCGACGGCCCAACACCCACACACACCGGCTCAACATCCCCAGGGGCCACAGCAGGCACCAGACGGGTCGTGCAGGCCGTAGAATTCACCTCAACAGGCGGAGCAGCAGACAGGCAACCAGGCGCCGCAGGCACAGTACCCACTCCATCCTCAGAACCGTCCGGAAGTAACAAGGGTGGGAAATCCTCCGCACGAAAAACATGCACCCGACCAGCTGCTCCCACGTCGCACGCTGCAGCCAGATGACCCTCGTGACCACACCGATAACAGGTGCGCGGTTGACCCCGATACTGGCAGTGGAGCGTGTATCCCAACACGGATATCGACGACGGTACACTACACTTCAGCGACATCGTCAGGGTGCGGGAGCCGTCAAGCATACCAACACAGTGCCCGGCAACGACCTTGTTCCAACGAACACTTAACACTGTCCCAAACCGTTCGAAAACAGGAGGTCAAAAAGCCGTCCTGAAATTCGAAGGGGGCGCCATGCACCGCCACAGACGTCAAGGTGACACTAAGATTCACTACCTTAACGGAGCCAGCAGTATCAGGGAGAGGGTAAACACGCCCTCACACCGCTCGAGAAACGCCTGAAAGGCAGCCTGGAGGCGGAACTTTACCACAGCACGGTTGCCCTGAAGCAGCTGGATGCCCACCAGGTCCGACAGCTGCACATGAAGCACGTCCACCAGGGGCGACACCAACCAATGGATGGTCTACTGGTACCGTAAACGCCAGACCAGCCGACAATGTCCTCTTCACTGGGGGGCGAGAAGTCCCCATGGCTAAGCAAACGTCACCCTGTCAGTGGCAGACCACCACCAGCAGGGCAAACCAGCAATCACCCAACGTAAACACTAGCCAGTGCGGGAGAGACCGCAGGAGCGTCCGACCTGGCCGGTGGTCACCACGCAACTCCCAAACGCATTCTCCCGCGGGGTGTGGTGGGCGCTTCTCCCCCCAGCCATTGCCCCCCCACCATGCTACCAGAACACGGTAGCCTTCTAATGAATATTGATTGATTATTTTTACTGTCTAGACATATGGTTGAGATAAGATGTGATTATAATATAATTAGATATAGGATTTAAAGATTATAAGTAGTACTTGATAGTACCACCGATTCTTAATAAGGATTCGGTTTATAATCCCTACCGGATATCGAATCATGTTCCAAAAGTTTTTTTAATAAGAAATCCTTCTAGAAGCTTCTGGATCCTTGAGAGATCATGCAAAGTCACGTAGCATCTAGATCTATAGGGCCAATGCTGTACATGATCCTAGTGGCATTGTCATCAAGGATCAGATGTATAATGAATCAATAGTGATTCTGCTATGATTCTGATATGATTTTGATATGATAAAGAAATTATACATTTCTTAGATAATAATATAGATATAGTGGGTAAAATTTCCCACATATTCTCTATACACTCCATCTCCTGTTTCTCGTTGTCAATCCTCATTTGTAATTGTAGTTGATTGTCATAGTGCCCTCGTGGCTCTCGGGTCCTTAATCCCGTCCATCCGGTAGTCGTCGAGATTCAACATTGGCTGTTTCCTATCTCTAGTAAATTTAAATCCGTAGAGTTTAGCTGAGTTCCTAGCCATGTTGGTGTTTCTTTAAAGGAGCGTGCAGATGCTGCCACTAAAGAGGCTATCCGCTCTTGTCCTGTTCCCCTAAAAGTATTCCTTTTTCTGACTTTTACCCGGTTTTTAATTCCTCCATCCTTGCCCGTTGGCAGGATTGTTGGTCTTCTGTTGTTGGTAACAAACTGCTTACTCTTAAGCATTGTGTGTCCCTGTGGCCTTCTTCCTGCCACTATAACCGGCGGTGGGAAATGCCTCTAGCGAGGTTGTGTCTTGGCCGTACTTGCTTAACTCACGGACACTTAATGGAGCGCCGCTCAGCTCCTTATTGTCCAAATTGCATAGTCCCCTCTTACCGTCGTGCATATCCTAGTTGAATGTCCTGACTTCCAGGACAAGTGTGTCTTGCTTTCCGACCGCTCTCCCGGTCACTTGTCCCTTGAGAGATCTTGGTGAATCGAATACTTTTGATATCGTTCGCCCTAAGCGTTCGGTTCTCGGATTGGCATCCTTGGTTATATTTAGCGCACTCTGATTATTCCTGGCATTTGATGGTGCTACATAGCCTTCCCGATTTGGGTCTTCTTCTGATAATACTTACTTACATGGGGCTCACTGTGGGGCAGGGCCTACATCATGAGGCTACATGAGGCTCACTGTGGGGCAGGGCCTACATCATGAGGCTACATGTGGCTCACTGTGGGGCAGGGCCTACATCATGAGAGTACATGGGGCTCACTGTGGGGCAGGGCCTACATCATGAGAGTACATGGGGCTCACTGTGGGACAGGGCCTACATCATGAGAGTACATGGGGCTCACTGTGGGGCAGGGCCTACATCATGAGAGTACATGGGGCTCACTGTGGGGCAGGGCCTACATCATGAGAGTACATGGGGCTCACTGTGGGACAGGGCCTACAGCATGAGGCTACATGAGGCTCACTGTGGGGCAGGCACTACATCATGAGGCTACATGGGGCTCACTATGGGGCAGGGCCTACATCATGAGGCTACATGGGGCTCACTGTGGGGCAGGGCCTACATCATGAGGCTACATGGGGCTCACTGTGGGGCAGGGCCTACATCATGAGGCTACATGGGGCTCACTGTGGGGCAGGCCTACATCATGAGGCTACATGGGGCTCACTGTGGGGCAGGGCCTACATCCTGAGGCTACATGAGGCTCACTGTGGGGCAGGCACTACATCATTAGGCTACATGGGGCTCACTGTGGGGCAGGGTCTACATCATGAGGCTACATGGAGCTCTTAACAGTGTTCAGCGTTGAAATTTTGTAGTAGTGATGATTATGTTGGTAATGAGTGATGGTGATGATAGTGATGGTAATGAGTGATGGTGATGATAGTGACGGTAATGAGTGATGGTGTTGATACTGCTGATAATGAATGATTGTGATGATAGTTTTGGTAATGAGTGATGTGATGATAGTGTTGGTAATGAGTGATGATGATGATAGTGTTGGTAATGAGTGATGGTGATGATAGTGACGGTAATGAGTGATGGTGATGATAGTGACGGTAATGAGTGATGGTGATGATGATAGTGATGGTAATGAGTGATGGTGATGAGAGTGTTGGTAATGAGTGATGGTGATGATAGTGACGGTAATGAGTGATGGTGATGATAGTGATGGTAATGAGTGATGGTGATGATAGTGATGGTAATGAGTGATGGTGATGATAGTGACGGTAATGAGTGATGGTGATGATAGTGACGGTAATGAGTGATGGTGATGATAGTGATGGTAATGAGTGATGGTGATGAGAGTGTTGGTAATGAGTGATGGTGATGATAGTGACGGTAATGAGTGATGGTGATGATAGTGATGGTAATGAATGATGGTGATGATAGTGATGGTAATGAGTGATGGTGATGATAGTAATGGTAATGAATGATGGTGGTGATGATAGTGATGGTAATGAATGATGGTGATGATAGTGATGGTAATGAATGATGGTGATGATAGTGATGGTAATGAGTGATGGTGATGATAGTGTTGGATGAATGATGGTGATGATAGTGTTGGTAATGAGTGATGGTGATGATAGTGATGGTAATGAATGATGGTGATGATAGTGATGGTAATGAGTGATGGTGATGATAGTGATGGTAATGAGTGATGGTGATGATAGTGATGGTAATGAGTGATGGTGATGATAGTGATGGTAATGAGTGATGGTTGTCGGAAAATTCCTCCCCCCAATTATAAACCCCTGATATAATAAGCTGAATTCTTTATGTCAGAAAACTAACCATATTAACTGTATTCATTTTCCAGTCAGGAAAGGTCTAAAGGCTCCCAGGAAAGCCTGGAGGAGTATTGCGTCAGCCAACGTTGGCGGTGTGACTATTATTTCTCCCCAAATTCTTAATTCTTCCAGTCAACAATTTATTATACTATAAAAGTATTATATTAGACTGCATTCAATTAAAGCTTAGATAGAAAAGCATCTTTCTTCCTGAGGTGAAATATACCCAACGTGACTAGTCGAGTCAATCGGAGTGAAATAGTCCCGCCATAAACTTTATATGTATTAAATATAATTTACCTTCTTGGAAACTTCCAACCCAGCATTACCAACAGTAAAAAAAACACTGTTTCTGTGATTGGAACTGATAAAATGATGCGTAAAATAATGCCACCCTGTCCGCGTTAATAAATGGGCAGAAATTAGTGGCGTGGCGTGACTGGTAACGTGGCTAGACCCAGAGGAGGAAGAGAAGCCACTGTTGATCTAGTAAAGGCCTCGTGAAGAAGCAAACTTAGCAGCCATACTTATCTTCGACATCAACTGCGGCGGCGACCTCCAATTACGAGTGTAGTCTGTACCCGGTTTGTCCAATATCTAGTTTATACATATTAATTGAAAATAGATAGATGGCCGGTATACTGCAGGCGATCCCAAAATCATGGTGAGCGTCTTAACATTAAATAACTAATTCTACTGAACGTGATATATCAGCAATATAATATTTGCTGTAGTTACGTTGTAAACTCTTGGTAGAACTGTAGTGATCATCAGGGACCCTGACGACATCAACCAGTCAAACACATGTGGCACATCCGCCATAGACGACACACGAGCTGTGTACCTGTTTGATTAACCCGATGCCCATTTGTGCTCATGTAAAACCTTCTATACAGATAAGGCCATTTGAGTATTCAAAATGATGCCAGTAGTTTAGTTTACTAATCATTATTACAATTTACAAGATATAACTAATCAGTTATATCGAACAAAGATTAGGGAAAGGATAGGCCCATTAAAAAAAAGAAGACAGGTCAGATAACTGATAACGATGAAGAGATGAGTAGTGTCTTTAATAAATATTTTATCTCTGTATTTACTAAGAGGAACTTAACATTACGCCTTTAGCAAAACAAATCTATGTGGGTGGCGAAGAGGANTATATTGTTGTTATTAATGTTACTGTTGTTAATGCTGATGTTATTACTGTAACTGTTGTTTATGTTGTTGATATTAAGGTTACTTCTGTTATGTTGTTGTTATTATTGTTATTATTGTTACTATGTGTTAATATTGTACTGTTATTAATGTTTATGATGTTAATGTTATTGTTATTAAAATTACTTTTTAACGATAATGTTGTTAATGTTGCTGTTATTAATATTTTTACTGCTGTTTATATTTGGTATTGTTAATGTTAATGGTGTTAACATTACAGATTTTAACGTTGGTGTTGAGTCTAACATGGTAAAACTATTTTACCAAGTTTAAAATTATGATTTGGTAAAATTATTGGGAACATCCAGCGCATAGGTTCGAACCCTCATCAACATCCTTGTGGATTTGTTCAATGTTTTTCAGCTGGACCTCCGTAAAACTGTAAATCTGTTGTGTTTTTCTCGGAAAGTGACTGTAATTTACTTCCATGTTGCATTTCTGTAGTGTTTTGGTGTATTTTCTGATTTGGAATTGATTGAGCTGAGAAGTTGTGTTCTGTTAGAGTGGGTGTGTTTTGTGGCTGTGTACGAGTGTTCCAGACGTTTGTGTTGGTGTATGTAGTGCTGGTGTGCGTGTTTATCCTGGCCTGAGCTGTCTGAATCTTTTCTTTCCGTGCAGAGCAGGTTGTGCTCCAGGCATGATGTTTGCCTCCACAATTTGGACATTTGGCTGTTGTGGTCTGGTTTGCCTTGTGCTTGGCTATACAGACTTTGGTTGGATGCCTCAGGCTGCACTCTCCGCATCTCTCCTGTCCGGTGGAGTGTGATGGTGGCCGTATTTCTGACACCTGAAGCAGCGCAGGGGTTCCTGGACGTATGGTCTCTGTCGGTATATTCCACAATTTCCAAGATTGAATGTTTCTGGCACATGTCCCGTGACGGTCACCAGAACCTGACGTTTCGCTGCTTTGTCCACTTTCGTGCTGCACCGTTCCGCATTTAAGATTTGCTTGTGTTCTAGTACTGGATCCTGAGGAAAGTCAATTGGGTATCCCACAAGCACGACTCGAATTCGTCTTTTTGAAGGGTACAGCTTTTCCAAGCATATGTGGGAAACCGACCTGTGAGATTTATATTTATATGAATATATATAACATTTATATTTACGTTAATTTGTATTTCGATAGGAATTGTATGATATTTAGTAAACTGTATTTCTGCAAATTCTCACAATTCGATCTCCTTATACATTTGGGGGGTTTATATTAAATTTATATATGTAGTGTGATTGAAAAAAAAGTGTGTGTAGGTGTTCGGCAGTCCTTCCAATGGCTGTGTCAATGCCAATCACATTTCCAAAAAAAAAAAGAGAAAAAAAGATGACTGCGTGGCTGTTGCCTCCTGTGGTCAAGTATAAGGGAAAAACATGCAAAACAAATCGTATGAACAATGAAATTTTAATTAACTTGAAAACAAATATGAACAAAGATAATATTCCCTTGGTTATGTACAGTGCGAAAAAACAAGATTACAAAGTAAAAAAAAAATAATATAAAATAAAATAATGGTTACGTTACTCTACAATGAACAAGACAAAAATGAATTAAAGGGTGCTGAGAATAATGCGCTGGCTGATAACATCCACTAATAAACAGAGCGTATATCAGATAGGTGTAACAGCTTTGAGAGCACAGGATATTCTAAATACAATGGCTAGTGCACGCTCAGTCATTTGCTATGCGGATGGCGCTGAAGTAGAGTGCAGACGCCGATTCACCAATGGGAAGCGTGCTGGCTGGAAGTGGTAGTTTGGTGATCGACGGGGTGAAGTGGTGACCGCGAGGAGGGGGGAGAGGAGTGAGCGATACGTATCTGGTACGTATTCTCACTGTAGAAACATATTTTACTAAAGATGTACTACTCTTGATGGTAGTACTTAGATGTTGTAGATGTACTGAAGTAACATGATGATAGGAAAGAGCAGGCCAAATTTCTCTTGAAGGAGATTATCGTAACAGTAGTCAATCAGAATTGATTGACTAACATTCACTACAGTATTAAACTACATATATTAGTTATTAAAATAGGGAGGTCTTATTGTATGGTAGGCCTGGTCTACCAGGTATATTCAAGGATGTTTACACCAAATAATGCTCGTGGTTGAGGCTGGCATGAACACCATATACTGGTGTACTAGGATTAATTCTTGCTTCCTCTTCAATTGTTCCTGTCAAAGGGCACTTGCAATAATAGCAATAATCCTATATATATGACAGCTATACCAGAGGAAATATTGGTATATGATAAGATAAGGACCAAGGAATAACCTGGGTTATGTCGCTGCTCCTTGTGCTGACTGGAAATAATCCTATCTACCTAACATTCCTGGCCAGGAATGACTATATAAGATTTTGGATAGATACTTCCCATGTTTAGATGTTGACTGCGTGTTGATGATGGAAGTGCTAATTTAGTATCCATAACACTTCGTCCAAGGGAGAGTATCACTGAAGCTGTTGATCTGCTCCTGCGACTCTGGTGTAAACAATAACAATGGCTGACCCCTGAAGCCTCCCTCCCACTGACGCCCTGGCTGTCTTGTCCAGATGTCATTTAGTGGTAGAAAGTTCCCATTTACTCTATTTTGGTACTAATAATTAAGTTGAGTCAAGTTAAATGTTTTTATGATGTTCACAGTCACGAGACTGATGTATTAAGAATAATTTTCAGCAGAATAGCTGGTAAATTTAATAGCGATGTGGCAATGATATCCCGTTTTCTATTGACGTAAATTTCCACTATAGGCTACTTTTCTATGGGTTAACTTGTTTATATAACCCTGCAGCACTATTATCTTCCTATTGTATTTAAAATTAGTAAATGGTGTTGGGTTTTCCGACAGCACATAGTTTCCCTTGCAGGACTTACTTTTTCTAAGTAATTTGCAGTCTGTTGGTCTTGTAGTGTTGATATAATTTCTCCTTTCAGGTTGACTATGAAGGAAGGTTTGAGCTCAGGTTGTTCCTTTTCCATTGCCGTAACTACTCCATATGCTGTATGAAAGTGAACTGTCTGCATTATCTTGAATTTTGGAAGATGTGCAAAGTCTTACGATGTCTGGTGTGAGACTGGTGGTGTCCTATCCTGTCTCATACTGTTGTCCTGTGGCTGGGCTGTGGAGAGAGAAGCACTGACTTATACTGACTAGTGTGTGACTGGTGCTGTCCTTTCTAGGGGCCAGATTCACGAAGGTACTTACGAATGTTTTTCTTCTTAGCTACGAATGTTTTTCTTCTTAGCGCCTTCGTCGGTATTCAGGTAGCTACACTAAGAAGAAAAACCTTTGTAAATTTGGTCGGTCATCTAAGTGTGCTGTCGACCACTCGTAGCTTTACGTAAACTGGATATAACTCAATTTTTCTCTACTACATAACACTGGGATCGATTTTAAGATTTTGGAACATAAACAGAAGATTATAGCTGGTGAATCTCGTGAAGAGGAGTCCTTCGTGTTAGTTATATATGCATTCTCTGCTTGAAGCTTGAAGTAAATATGTCTTTAATGATATTAGAATTAGTTTTATAATATCAAGATATTATACCAGTAGTTATTAAGTAAATAAACACTGGTGAACATGAAATAAGAGAGAAGGTGATGAGCCCTGCCTGATGGGATCATTTATTATTAATGCCCCTGTTCACCTAGTAGTAAGGGTGTACCTTAGCTATACATACCCATTTCTAATTTATTTAGTTTGGTTTTATTTTGAAATTAAATCTGGGTGAGACATAAAATAAAAATATGCTGCACAAATGATGTTAGGTAAGAAGGGTAAAAACGTCAAAAACTTTATTCGTTGAATACTTAAAGCTATAATTATGACTATATGGACTATTAAAAACGAAAGAGGGAAGTAGGGGTCCAAAACTTCTTCCTGTTACACAACTTGGGTGTGGAACAAGTAATCATCAAAAGAAGGCACCATGCCGGCAAGGCTATGTAGCAGTAAGGCAGTGAGGTGAGGTTATCTTGAGATGATTTCGGAGCTTTAGTGTCCCCGCGGCCCGGTCCTCGACCAGACCTCCACCCCCCAGGAAGCAGCCCGTGACAGCTGACTAACATCCACGTACCTATTTTACTGCTAGGTAACAGGGGCATAGGGTGAAAGAAACTTTGCCCATTGGTTCTTGCTGGCGCCCGGGATCAAACCCGGGACCACAGGATCACAAGTCCAGCGTGCTGTCCGCTCGGCCAACCGGCCCCCTAAATTATAAAAGGCAGCTACTTATTTGAGGAATACTTATTTTATTTACTTTATAAGCTGAGGCTGCTTATTTTATTTGAGGAATACTCAGATGATTCCTCTACATTTAGTATGAAACAAATTTGTGTCTAAGACCTCTTTCTGTTACACAATTTGGCTGTGTGCATCCAAACTAGAAGTGTTCTACAAATCAAGGGAACCAGAATGTGGAATGACCTCCCGAATCATGTCAAAGGCTGTACCTCTTTCAATCAGTTTAAGAGTAAAACCAAGTACTACCTAATTAACTCCATGTCACCTACCTTACCCCTAAATGTCAACCCATGTCTTCTTATTTTTTTAAACAATGCTGTTTGTTCCCCAACGTGTACAATTGTTGATTTCTGCTATGTTCCCCCTCCCCCCCTTTTTTTATTCCTTGTTTCAACACAATTTATACCTAATCCCGATTACTATTAAGTTTTAGTCTAAGTGTTTTTTTTCCTCCACACCTTGCCAAAAATGCTATGATTATTAGTGGTTTTAGGTATTGTATGTACTAGCTCTGTCTATAAATCCAACATTATGTTTGTAAACCAACTATGTATGTACTTTTCCTGAATAAAACTTATTTATTATTATTTATTTATTAATCAGTAAGTAAGTATTAAAAGAAGGCACCAAGCTGGGAAGGCTATGTGACACCATTGTGTGTAACAATAAATCATTTCTTTTAACAAATAATGTACCTGTATGGTAAAACAAATCCTGTCAGCTGTAAAATATTGATGCAGTTATTTAAATAAAAACTATAATGAAAGAAATATTACTGTATATTTTTATTTAATCTGTTTATACTGCACAGTATATCCAAGGAAGTGAAAAATTGAAACATAATACACAATTTAATGAATGATTAAAAAATGATTAGCATAGATTAGCAGTTCAAAAGAAATATGACTATACATATCAACATGAGATATTAATGATCCATGGTTTAACATGATTTAATAAGGATAATACTTGTAGTAATACAAACTATAATTTAAAGTCTTTATTACTGATTTTTTTTATTATGAAGCTTAGGTATACACAGCAATGTGCTGCTACCCTATTCTGTATGGAATATTACACAGTGTGGATAAAAACTAGCTATAAGTTTATCTAATACTCCCATCTCACAGGATGGTTAGACATACATGAAATCACAGGAGAAAATACCAGCCTCGATATAAAAAGCAAATCAATTCTGATTAAACAACAGTTCACGATTTTCACAAAAGGTAAGCACTGAATCATGGAAACAATATTATAATTACTCTTACCAGTTTCTACAAAAAACCTCTCAAACAATGTATTTTTAACAGGTTTATGTATACACAGCATTGTGCTGCTTCCCTATTCTGTATGAAGGACCACACAGTGTAGATCAAAAACCAGCTACAAGCTCATCCAACATCCTCACCTCACAGGATGGCCAGTCATAAATGGAATCAGGAGAGAACAAAATATTTAAGGCTGATCTATTAGCCTCCACTGGCAAAATCTGGGTGCAGCACAAGAATATCTTCCAATATTCCTGAGTGTATGAAGTAATTACAGAGCTCAAAGTACCTCATACCATTTCTTATGAAGTCACTGATAACAGGACTATCACAGTTATAGTGTTGGAGAGTATGTTCTCTCAAGTAGGACTGAAAACAGATGTTTTCTCCACCAAGAGGGTTATAAACCCTTGGAGTCGCCTACCCGCTAAAGCCGTAAATGTCAAATTCCAGCTAAAAAATATCATTAAGACAATTGGCGGGCCCTTTAACAAGCCGCCGGCTTTCTGTCCTAGTCGAGGCCACTAGATAGTTAGTGGCTCTTGGGTAAATTCAGTAAATATATACAATAATTGTCAGCGCATCTTCCGAGCAACAAGGACAGCTACACAGTATCTCTTAGAATTACGTAGGTAAACAACAAATGTAGCATATTTGTTTACTACAATGTCGGTGTTGGCTGTAGAAGTTGAAAAAACATACTTTTACTTCGAAATATACTAATTCTATAAGAAAATTCGACGTAAATAGGAGGCAGTAGAGCTCCGATAAGCCAGCGCTAAATCTTCAATATGAAGAATGCTGCCTGCTCTCTGATTGGCCAAACGAAACACAGTAGTGACCTCTAACGGCACGCAGGTGAACCAGACCCCAAAACCCAAATATCTTCCCAAGTGGACCTACCTGAATTGCACCTAAGCATCTTCTTAGGGCATACTTAGGCACCTTCGTAGCAAACATACTTAGGAAGAAATACATGGAACTTCGTGAATCTAGGGCTTAGGTCCTTTATGTCTGGTATCTTGCTGGTAGACGTACTTGGTGTAGCGATGATAGTAGTTCTCTTCTGTGCCTGCTGCACCACGGTCCACTTATCCCCCCTCGTTGTCTGAGAACTGTTTCCATTTCCTCTTTCTTTCTCCCTTTAACTTCTCCATAACGTCTCCACGTAGTGAGGACCGATTCACTGCCCTACCTAATGGATAATGTTTCCTTCCAGACAAGATATTCTCTGGGTCTTGGAGTATTAATGTGGTCTTCCTCACAAAACAACGATGATTTGAGCTGATGGGTGCTCAGAATCTGAAGTTTTCAGAGAACAACACCGTGTACGGACTGCTGTTGGGGAAAAAAACAACACCATTTACTAACTCTTTAATACAATGTGCGATTAATTGCATTGCTGTTCTTGTACTAATCAATTAACCAATACTAACACAAATTAATTTAGTAAATCGTTCAAAGCAAACGAGATTACAGTGGAAACTTCCCTTAAACAAAGGTGTCATTGCCACGCCATTTATCTACACTCCATATCAATCAGTTGATTTAACAATTTAACTTTAATTTAAAAAAGAAAAATCAAATTAATTAAAAATTTAAAATCAGATCTTTTGTGGCAACCTGAAGAAATATGCAACACCAACATGTTGCAACCTGACTTACCGACGCCATTGCCTAATCACCTTCAGTGATTAAGTGCTTAAATGCACAATAGTTTCTCTATCAGCTCACCCTGTCAGAGTAAAAGAGACAAATGTATGTGAATGCATGTGTGTGCGTATATATATGTATGTATATATGTATATGTACGTATATGTGTGTGTGTGTGTGTGTGTGTGTGTGTGTATGTATATGTATGTGTATAAAGTATATATGGAAGCTGGTCGGAATTTCATTTCACCTTTGTAAATGCACATTAATGACACTATGTAAAAGACACATCGAAGACTATATATAGGGCATACGTAAATCTGTGTATCTATGTATTTACGTATGTAGGTTAGCTTAGCATTTTAAAAGCACCGAATCGCCTTCTGTGGTTGATTGTTCAATAAACCCTTGAACTATATGTTTAACACATCTCTAACCCTGTCCATGGAGGACAGAAGAAAATGTATATATGCTGGTTAGCATTGTAAATGTGTGGCGACGTCTGTGGTAGAAAATAATAATAATAATAATATAATAATAATAATAATAATAATAATAATAATAATAATAATAATAATAAAACTGGATGATTGTCCTGGAGTCCCATTCTAGTGCCCAAATTGAAGCCTTCAAACCAGATAAGGCTATTAAGTGCTCAAATTAATCCCAGTAGAATAACCTTTTAACCAATTAGTATAAATTGTCCTATTAATCCATAATTTTCGATTGATAGACTATAATTAATCAACCCCCAACTTGTGTGGGAAATGATTTGTGTAAATTTAAATTCATTCAGTCCACTCAATTATTCATACAGTCCCCTCATTATTCACACAGTCACCTCAATTATTCACACAGTCCCCTCAATTATTCACACAGTCCCCTCAATTATTCATACAGTCCCCTCAACTATTCACACAGTCCCCTCAACTATTCACACAGTCCCCTCAACTATTCACACAGTCCCTCAATTATTCACACAGTCCCCTCAACTATTCACACAGTCACCTCAACTATTCATACAGTCCCTCAATTATTCATACAGTCCCTCAATTATTCACACAGTCCCCTCAATTATTCATACAGTCCCTCAACTATTCACACAGTCCCCTCAACTATTCACACAGTCCCCTCAATTATTCACACAGTCCCCTCAATTATTCACACAGTCACCTCAACTATTCACACAGTCCCTCAACTATTCACACAGTCACCTCAACTATTCACACAGTCACCTCAACTATTCACACAGTCACCTCAACTATTCACACAGTCCCCTCAACTATTCACACAGTCACCTCAATATTCATACAGTCCCTCAATTATTCATACAGTCCCTCAACTATTCACACAGTCCCCTCAATTATTCATACAGTCCCTCAACTATTCACACAGTCCCCTCAATTATTCACACAGTCACCTCAACTATTCATACAGTCCCTCAATTATTCATACAGTCCCTCAACTATTCACACAGTCCCCTCAATTATTCATACAGTCCCTCAACTATTCACACAGTCCCCTCAATTATTCACACAGTCACCTCAACTATTCACACAGTCACCTCAACTATTCACACAGTCCCCTCAATTATTCACACAGTCACCTCAACTATTCACACAGTCACCTCAACTATTCACACAGTCACCTCAACTATTCACACAGTCACCTCAACTATTCACACAGTCCCCTCAATATTCACACAGTCCCTCAATTATTCACACAGTCACCTCAACTATTCACACAGTCACCTCAACTATTCACACAGTCCCCTCAATTATTCACACAGTCCCCTCAATTATTCACACAGTCACCTCAACTATTCACACAGTCACCTCAACTATTCACACAGTCACCTCAACTATTCACACAGTCACCTCAACTATTCACACAGTCCCCTCAACTATTCACACAGTCCCCTCAATTATTCACACAGTCACCTCAACTATTCACACAGTCACCTCAACTATTCACACAGTCACCTCAACTATTCACACAGTCACCTCAACTATTCACACAGTCACCTCAACTATTCACACAGTCCCCTCAACTATTCACACAGTCCCCTCAATTATTCACACAGTCCCCTCAATTATTCACAAAGTCACCTCAATTATTCACACAGTCCCTCAATTACTCATGCAGTCCCCTCAATTACTCATGCAGTCCCCTCAATTACTCATGCAGTCCCCTCAATTACTCATGCAGTCCCTCAATTACTCATGCAGTCCCCTCAATTACTCATGCAGTCCCCTCAATTACTCATGCAGTCCCCTCAATTATTCACACAGTCCCCTCAATTACTCATGCAGTCCCCTCAATTACTCATGCAGTCCCCTCAATTAAACATTCAGTCCACAAAGCTATCATATGAAATAAATAAATAAATGAATTATATATTATAAATTAGAATTCATTTAAATAAATAATAAAATCCCAGGAGTCAGAATTCTCCACAACTGCTGAACCAATAGTGCCAGCAGCGAATCTCCTCGCTGATAGTGATGGTGATGATTATATTGATAATGATTGTTAGTAATGACAGTGTTGATAATGAGTGAACATTGATAATGAGCGAGCATTGATAATGAACGATGGTGATGTGTGTTGATAATTAGCGATGGTGATGTGTGTTAATAATGAGTGATGGTGATGTGTGTTAATAATGAGTGATGGTGATGTGTGTTAATAATGAGTGATGGTGATGAGTGTTGATAATTAGCGATGGTGATGTGTGTTAATAATGAGTGATGGTGATGTGTGTTAATAATGAGTGATGGTGATGAGTGTTGATAATTAGCGATGGTGATGTGTGTTAATAATGAGTGATGGTGATGTGTGTTAATAATGAGTGATGGTGATGTGTGTTGATAATTAACGATGGTGATGTGTGTTAATAATGAGTGATGGTGATGAGTGTTAATAATGAGTGATGGTGATGTGTGTTAATAATGAGTGATGGTGATGTGTGTTAATAATGAGTGATGGTGATGTGTGTTAATAATGAGTGATGGTGATGTGTGTTAATAATGAGTGATGGTGATGATAGTATTGATAATGAGTAATAGTGATGAAAAGAAGTGATAGTAATGATATTGTTGATACCGATTGATAGTGATGACATTGTTGATACCGAGTGATAGTGATGGTAGTTTTGAAAATGCATGATGGTGATGATAGTGTTCATAAAGAATGGTGGTTGTGATAGTAAAATTAATGAGTGACGGTAATGATAGAGTTAACAATGAGTGATGGTGATGATAGGGTTGTTATATAAGTGATAGTGATTGTAGTGTTGAACATTAGAGACAGTGATATCCTCCCCCCCCCCCCCCCAAACTTATCAGGGAACCGCTTATAAATAAAAAAACAATATTACCACCACTACTACAAACACCAGAGCACCAGCGGAGCACACAATGGAGAGTCACCTGGTACAGATCCTGAATATGGAGAAGGGGCATTACGACACAATGATGGGGACTTGGCTCAGAACTGGCCCATCGTCACGTGGTCACAGCCAAGCTGAGCGCCAGTGACTTATCCTCCCTCCCTTTATCTTGGGTGACCTCCTTCTTGCTCCCCTGTGTTTTCTGTTTACTGTCGTCTGGCCTGCAACTATTTCTCTCTTCTCTTCTCAGAAACCGTCACAAGGACAAGCACAAACACAGTTGTCTGACAAATATTTATTACAATCATAGAAGAAAAAATTATAATATGACCAGGTGATAATTCTAAAAACAGTATTATAGTTCCATAAAATTAGTAGTCAATATAATTGTCTCTACTAGGCTGGTGATGGCTCCTCCTCAGTGCATGCTGCGCATGAGTCACCTCGCCGTCTGGCCCAGGCTTTTTACATATAAATTAACATTCCCAATAAATCAACGCTCTCACCTTTCACTGCATCAGACACACCACATGAATCTATCCATCTCACAAACTTATATTGATGACCTCTCAATTCTCTTTATTTCGTCTTGAAGATCAGCTTCTCTTGTAAACCAACAAGACTCCTCTTTAATGATTAATCTTCCTGGGAATCAACACGAGAACCATCCATCAGTGGACCTCATATAAGTACAGCTCTTATAAGTACAGCTCATATAAGTACCTCATATAAGTACAGCTCATATAAGTACACCTCTTGCAGCTCCCCATATATTGCTGCTACATCATCCATGGACGATCCGCGTCCACCATACATAAACCTGTAATTTCATCACCACAAAATAATCTCCCTTCAATACAACTATAAAATTTTGTAAATAAAATTCCTCCTACAACCCAGATTCCACTCGGCGGCCTTCACTGTAGGGTTACTTCCCCTACCACTGGGCGAGTCCACGCCAGAAATCTACATGCGTAGTAAGTCACCTTCAGTCAATCAATGCCCACCGCTGCGTGAGCATACATCGCTCCCGCCATCATCTTGTCATTTCATTTTAAACTCCTCATATAATCTCATTATTTCTTCAAACATTTCTAATTTACACTTCTAAACATGACACAAGATCACTGGGCACTTGAGCTTTATGCAACAAGCAACCTTAGATTGTTTAAAATGCCCTTACAACAAAATTCTGGAGCAACGACGCTTGTCGCACGACGTCCAAATGTGGTCCTCGTCCAGTCGCCCTCAAAATTTCCTTTTGACAGTCGCTATTGACTCCTTTAAATCATATACTGTCGACATCTTACCTCGTTTCCTTAAAGATGCTCATCCATGACTTATCTCCTCAGTTATATCCAACGACAGTTGCTTGCACTTAATCATTCCACCTGAATCCTCACTATGGTCAAGTGGGGAATAACTCTCACTGTGGGGCAGGGTCTACATCATGAGGCTACATGAGGCTCACTGTGGGACAGGGCTTACATCATGAGGCTACATGGGGCTCACTGTGAGGCAGGGCCTACATCATGAGGCTACATGGGGCTCACTGTGGGGCAGGGTCTACATCATGAGGCTACATGAGGCTCACTGTGGGGCAGGGGCCTACATCATGAGGCTACATGAGGCTCACTGTGGGGCAGGGTCTACATCATGAGGCTACATGGGGCTCACTGTGGGGCAGGGTCTACATCATGAGGCTGTCTGCAAAATTACTGTCTGCAATTAATTCAACTAAAGTCCCTAGCTAGGGTCGTAAATCTTATCTCCTCTTTTCCTAATGACAGATTGTGGGCTGTAAGGGACAGGTGGGTTGAATGAATTAGTTGTTAGGTTGATTGAAGATCCACAGTCCAAAAGCAGACAAGTATCTCACATCAGCTTGTATTTTATACAAGGATAAGATTTAATATACTCAGTTCTATGACTGAATCTTGGTTCTGTATAAATCAGAGATTTAAACATGTACATAGTCTAGCCTAGCACCATAACTATCAACAGCCAATATATTATTATACTATAAACAACAATTTAAATTGTAGAAGTATGATAAAGATAAAAACTTGGAGCACAATTTCACAAATATTGGGATCAAAGAAGATTTTAAATAACAAACCAACACCTCTGTCCAATAACGATGGTCAGCTTTCAGCCTCTGATTCTGCTATTGAGTTCAATAGGCTATTCTCTTCCATTGGGTCATCCTTTGCAAATGACATTCCATCTTCTAGTACTGATGTTAAGGACTATCTTACAGGTAACTATTCACAGTCTCTGTACCTAAAGCCTACATATTCCACTGATGTTAATGAGATAATCCTTTCCCTTAAAACCAAGTCTAGTGCCCTTGAGGAGATACCAACTTTAATTTACAAAAAAGCGTCTAGATCTTTAGCCCCTGCTATTGCATTGCTCTTCAACAAGTCACTTGAACTCCAAACCTTTCCAGATATTCTAAAAAAGCGAGAGTAACCCCTGTCCACAAATGTAGTGATCTCACAGATATTAACAACTACAGATCTATATCAATCCTGCCTAACTTGTCAAAAATATTTGAAAAACTAATCTATAAGCAGCTTTACTCTTATCTAGCCACACACAATATACTTAGCTCTTGTCAATATGGCATCAGACCCCAAAAAAGCACTAACGATGCACTTATTAGTATGATTAACTTGATTAATGCAGCTCTTGATAAAAATTAGTTCCCTGTTGGGTTATTTGTGGACCTGCGTAAGGCTTTTGACACTGTCAACCACCAAAACCTTCTTCTTAAATTACATCATTATGGAGTCATAAGACACTTCCTGTAATGCCTCAAATCTTACCATACTGACAGGCTCCAGTGTGTTTCTGTGTTTCAGGCTCCATCGGTGTTCTTCAGGGCAGCATACTTGGCCCTCTCCTCTTTTTCATCTACATTAATGACCTTCTAAATGCCTCCCAACACCTCAAACCAATTCTATTTGCTGAAGACACAACCTTCATTTTCTCCAGTCCTGACCCCCTTGCTCTAAATGCCACAGTGAATACTGAGCTAAATAAAGTCCATCTTTGGCTATCTGCCAACAAACTCACCCTTAACATTGACAAAACTTTCTATATTCTGTTTGGCAATAAATCCTCTAATCAAATAAATCTCAGGATAAACAATTCCCAAATTTGTAACAAAATAGATGGCAAATTCCTTGCCGTTCTCATTGACCACAAGCTGAATTTCCAGGGACACATTCTAAATATATCAAAAAAAGTTTCAAAAACTGTTGGCATTCTTTCTAAGATCAGATATTATGTACCTCGCCCTGCCCTGGTGACGCTCTATTACTCCCTCATCTATCCATATCTCAACTATGGTATTTGTGCTTGGGGTTCTACTACCCAAAATCATTTACGTCCTCTAATTACTCAACACAAAGCTGCTATTAGGACAATATCCAACTCTGGCCCCATATATCACTCGGTACCCCCTACTCAAATCTCTGAATATGTTAGATATAAAGTCACTGCACATTCTCTCATGTGTATTATACGTATACAAAACGCTGAACTGTAATGCCAATCCTGACCTCAAAAGCTTCATTGCTGGTTGTAACAGAACCCATGAGCACCACACCAGAAACAAATACAGTTTTGATATTCCAAGAGTACGACTTAATCAAACTAGAAATGCTCTACAAATCAAGGGACCCAGAATGTGGAATGACCTTCCCAATCATGTTAAAGACTGTACCTCTCTCAATCAGTTTAAGATAAAAACTAAGCACTACCTAGTAAATTCCCTGTAACCTATCTTACCCCTATATTCTCAACCCATGTCTGTTTTTTAAACAACGCTGTTTGTCGACCAAATTGTATTTGTGCTGCTTTTTCTGCCGTGTTCCCGTTTTTTTATTGTTATTTTTATTTTTAATTGTTCTCAACACATTTATATTTTAATCTCAATTAGTATTAAGTTTTAGTCTTTAATGATTATCCTGCCCGCAACGCTTTGCGTTATAGTGGCTTTAGGCACTGTATGTACTAGCTCTATCTATAAATCTATCAATTTTTGTAAAACCTCTTGTATGTAAGTACCTTACCTGAATAAACATCTATTTATTTATTATTATTGAATGACCTTAAATGTAGTCTAAGTACTGTTACTAAGTACTAGAAATTATATTCAATTAAATGAACTTATATGATAACTTAAAGATAATTAAGTAAGCAATTGTTAACATAATTTATATATTCAAGTATATATATATATATATATATATATATATATATATAAATATATATATATATATATAAATATATATATATATATATATCTATATATATATATATATATATATATATATATATATATATATATATATATATATATATATATATATATATATATATATATATATCGGCCAGTTTCATGTTCCAGCGCCTGAGTGTCGCTGTTCAGAGGGGAAATGCGTGCTGTATCTTGGGTACGCACCCGACCCCTGAAGAGCTGGACGAGGTCTTCGAACACTGATTGGTATATTGTTATATTGTTATATAAGTGTGTGTTTTCTGTAAACTGTAGCATTGCAATAAAATCAAATAAAAAAAATATTTAAAAAATAACAATAGGGGTGGTAGGAGAGGATAAGATTAAAGTATTCAGTGAGAATCCACAAGGTCTTCTCTGAACACTATTTCATTCTTCGAGGATGTGGGTCCCTTCAATCAAACCAGTGGTGGTACCCATATATATATATATAAATATATATACATATATATATATATATATAATATATATATATATATATATATATATATATATATATATATATATATATATTTATTTAATGAAGAGGTACAGTCAGCCTGTTTGAATCTTTTCCCACACAATGGACGCTCATGATCTTTTGTTCACCTTGACTGAATCTTTTACCACACAATGGACACTCGTGAAGTTTTGTGCTTGGAAAAATTCAACTGCTACACAGCAATATTAATAAACTTATTGAAATATGAGGCGTTGCCTCGCTCTATAACCAACAGACAGACTCATTTAATATATTAAAGTTACACAAGCATACAATTGGCCAATTAATATACTAAATAACATCAATATACTTCTCTGACTGCTGGGGTGCCTGTCTGACAGTGTGCAAGACTAGATAACTCTCTTGTCGCGAGTTTAGGCACGATATTTTATATCACAGCTTTGCTGTATGATGTTCTAGTAGCGTAGCTACGTGATTGTCCTTAATTGCAGTTGCTTAAAGATGAGGGTGGAGGTTGAGACAGTGTCATTGTATGCTCCACTATACACTCTTATTTGATATAAATGTTCTAGGAATTTTCCTTGTAGATATTGTCCAGGTACTGCCCCAGTTCTAGAGAGTAATCTCTGGTGATATAGATAATTCGATAAGGTGTCCTGAACTAAGTAATGTTCGCAAGACTATAACACTTGTTCACTCTTTTGTCAACAAACGCATTCTTCTCTTCTTCTTGAGAATAGGTGCAGTTTGCATGAAGGGTTAACCCTCCCGATGACTGCACCAGGACAGACGTAAGGAGATGCGTTTACGGTTAGGATGAGAAGAAAGTCAAAAGCGGTAGATGTGATGGGCCGTAGAGAGAGGAGAGGCGGCGAAAACTGAGTCGAACGTTAGAGGGAGACACCCGCACCGGGGGGCGGGGTGTCGCGGTCACGGTGGCAGCCACGCACAGCTTAGCAGTGTGTGCAAGACGGGAACTAATACTTCTCCGGAAACTTGTATATCGGAAAGCGCAAGCAGTACGCTTCCCAAATCACCCGCTCGTCAACGGGCAGCCGGCCACTAGGCAGCGCCCTCGGCTGAGACATCCTATCCGGCACCCGATACACAAACTCCTTCACCCGCGACACCCAGATAGTGGACGAGCACCACGGGATCGGAAGCACCCGGGCATCTCGATAAGGGCCCAACTCCGGACCCTCACAGGGCACGACTCCAGCAGACGGAACCAGGCAATCCCCAGACCGGAGCAAGGAAGGAGGGGATACAGCAGGGGATGCAGGCGCGGCACCGACCCCACCACCGGGCACAGGACCCGAGGCCCCCCGGCACACATCTTTCCGCAACATCACGACGAGGTCCCGATCATCAGGGACAACCCCCCACTGCGGAGATCCAACAGCAGGAGACGCAGGAGGAGAGGCACAGGTAGCAACTTCGGAGTCTCGCACAGCACCAACATCCTCGGAGTCTCGCACAGCACCAACATCCTCGGAGGGGGGCGCCAGATCATCATACTCCCCCACCTCCTCCCAAGGCACACCACGAGGGGGAGACACACTCCGAGCCCGCCGTGAACGCTTCGAGACAGGTCGCACCACACCACGCCCAGCAGGCCCCGCCGCAGGCACGGCCACCATCTTCACATCCACACAGGTCACACCAGCACTGTCCGAAGAGTCCACAGAGGCCACATCACCCACACTGTCCACATCATCCTGGGAAACAGCCTCAGAACACCGACGCGCACGCTTCTGCAAAGGGATGGAAAGAGCAGAACTACAGTTGTCAGCACACACAGGCACGGCAGGCACCTCTCCCTGCCGAAGCACCCCCTCTAAAACAGCAGAACCCGTATTCCCGGGAGCCGGTATCACATCCACAGGCGGGACATGGACCTCCACCGGGACATCCTGCACAACACGCAGCTCAGGCGACGGCCCAACACCCACACACACCGGCTCAACATCCCCAGGGGCCACAGCAGGCACCAGACGGGTCGTGCAGGCCGTAGAATTCACCTCAACAGGCGGAGCAGCAGACAGGCAACCAGGCGCCGCAGGCACAGTACCCACTCCATCCTCAGAACCGTCCGGAAGTAACAAGGGTGGGAAATCCTCCGCACGAAAAACATGCACCCGACCAGCTGCTCCCACGTCGCACGCTGCAGCCAGATGACCCTCGTGACCACACCGATAACAGGTGCGCGGTTGACCCCGATACTGGCAGTGGAGCGTGTATCCCAACACGGATATCGACGACGGTACACTACACTTCAGCGACATCGTCAGGGTGCGGGAGCCGTCAAGCATACCAACACAGTGCCCGGCAACGACCTTGTTCCAACGAACACTTAACACTGTCCCAAACCGTTCGAAACAGGAGGTCAAAAAGCCGTCCTGAAATTCGAAGGGGGCGCCATGCACCGCCACAGACGTCAAGGTGACACTAAGATTCACTACCTTAACGGAGCCAGCAGTATCAGGGAGAGGGTAAACACGCCCCTCACACCGCTCGAGAAACGCCTGAAAGGCAGCCTGGAGGCGGAACTTTACCACAGCACGGTTGCCCTGAAGCAGCTGGATGCCCACCAGGTCCGACAGCTGCACATGAAGCACGTCCACCAGGGCGACACCAACCAATGGATGGTCTACTGGTACCGTAAACGCCAGACCAGCCGACAATGTCCTCTTCACTGGGGGGCGAGAAGTCCCCATGGCTAAGCAAACGTCACCCTGTCAGTGGCAGACCACCACCAGCAGGGCAAACCAGCAATCACCCAACGTAAACACTAGCCAGTGCGGAGAGACCGCAGGAGCGTCCGACCTGGCCGGTGGTCACCACGCAACTCCCAAACGCATTCTCCCGCGGGGTGTGGTGGGCGCTTCTCCCCCCAGCCATTGCCCCCCCACCATGCTACCAGAACACGGTAGCCTTCTAATGAATATTGATTGATTATTTTTACTGTCTAGACATATGGTTGAGATAAGATGTGATTATAATATAATTAGATATAGGATTTAAAGATTATAAGTAGTACTTGATAGTACCACCGATTCTTAATAAGGATTCGGTTTATAATCCCTACCGGATATCGAATCATGTTCCAAAAGTTTTTTTAATTAAGAAATCCTTCTAGAAGCTTCTGGATCCTTGAGAGATCATGCACAAAGTCACGTAGGCATCTATAGGGCCCAATGCTGTACATGATCCTAGTGGCATTGTCATCAAGGATCAAGATGTATAATGAATCAATAGTGATTCTGCTATGATTCTGATATGATTTTGATATGATAAAGAAATTATACATTTCTTAGATAATAATATAGATATAGTGGGTAAAATTTCCCACATATTCTCTATACACTCCATCTCCTGTTTCTCGTTGTCAATCCTCATTTGTAATTGTAGTTGATTGTCATAGTGCCCTCGTGGCTCTCGGGTCCTTTAATCCCGTCCATCCGGTAGTCGTCGAGATTCAACATTGGCTGTTTCCTATCTCTAGTAAATTTAAATCCGTAGAGTTTAGCTGAGTTCCTAGCCATGTTGGTGTTTCTTTAAAGGAGCGTGCAGATGCTGCCACTAAAGAGGCTATCCGCTCTTGTCCTGTTTCCCCTAAAAGTATTCCTTTTTCTGACTTTTACCCGGTTTTTAATTCCTCCATCCTTGCCCGTTGGCAGGATTGTTGGTCTTCTGTTGTTGGTAACAAACTGCTTACTCTTAAGCATTGTGTGTCCCTGTGGCCTTCTTCCTGCCACTATAACCGGCGGTGGGAAATGCCTCTAGCGAGGTTGTGTCTTGGCCGTACTTGCTTAACTCACGGACACTTAATGGAGCGCCGCTCAGCTCCTTATTGTCCAAATTGCATAGTCCCCTCTTACCGTCGTGCATATCCTAGTTGAATGTCCTGACTTCCAGGACAAGTGTGTCTTGCTTTCCGACCGCTCCTCCCGGTCACTTGTCCCTTGAGAGATTTCTTGGTGAATCGAATACTTTTGATATCGTTCGCCCTAAGCGTTTCGGTTCTCGGATTGGCATCCTTGGTTATATTTAGCGCACTCTGATTATTCCTGGCATTTGATGGTGCTACATAGCCTTCCCGATTTGGTGTCTTCTTCTGATAATTACTTACTTACATGGGGCTCACTGTGGGGCAGGGCCTACATCATGAGGCTACATGAGGCTCACTGTGGGGCAGGGCCTACATCATGAGGCTACATGTGGCTCACTGTGGGGCAGGGCCTACATCATGAGAGTACATGGGGCTCACTGTGGGGCAGGGCCTACATCATGAGAGTACATGGGGCTCACTGTGGGACAGGGCCTACATCATGAGAGTACATGGGGCTCACTGTGGGGCAGGGCCTACATCATGAGAGTACATGGGGCTCACTGTGGGGCAGGGCCTACATCATGAGAGTACATGGGGCTCACTGTGGGACAGGGCCTACAGCATGAGGCTACATGAGGCTCACTGTGGGGCAGGCACTACATCATGAGGCTACATGGGGCTCACTATGGGGCAGGGCCTACATCATGAGGCTACATGGGGCTCACTGTGGGGCAGGGCCTACATCATGAGGCTACATGGGGCTCACTGTGGGGCAGGGCCTACATCATGAGGCTACATGGGGCTCACTGTGGGGCAGGGCCTACATCATGAGGCTACATGGGGCTCACTGTGGGGCAGGGCCTACATCCTGAGGCTACATGAGGCTCACTGTGGGGCAGGCACTACATCATTAGGCTACATGGGGCTCACTGTGGGGCAGGGTCTACATCATGAGGCTACATGGAGCTCTTAACAGTGTTCAGCGTTGAAATTTTGTAGTAGTGATGATTATGTTGGTAATGAGTGATGGTGATGATAGTGATGGTAATGAGTGATGGTGATGATAGTGACGGTAATGAGTGATGGTGTTGATACTGCTGATAATGAATGATTGTGATGATAGTTTTGGTAATGAGTGATTGTGATGATAGTGTTGGTAATGAGTGATGATGATGATAGTGTTGGTAATGAGTGATGGTGATGATAGTGACGGTAATGAGTGATGGTGATGATAGTGACGGTAATGAGTGATGGTGATGATAGTGATGGTAATGAGTGATGGTGATGAGAGTGTTGGTAATGAGTGATGGTGATGATAGTGACGGTAATGAGTGATGGTGATGATAGTGATGGTAATGAGTGATGGTGATGATAGTGATGGTAATGAGTGATGGTGATGATAGTGACGGTAATGAGTGATGGTGATGATAGTGACGGTAATGAGTGATGGTGATGATAGTGATGGTAATGAGTGATGGTGATGAGAGTGTTGGTAATGAGTGATGGTGATGATAGTGACGGTAATGAGTGATGGTGATGATAGTGATGGTAATGAATGATGGTGATGATAGTGATGGTAATGAGTGATGGTGATGATAGTGATGGTAATGAATGATGGTGGTGATGATAGGCTGGTAATGAATGATGGTGCTGATAGTGATGGTAATGAATGATGGTGATGATAGTGATGGTAATGAGTGATGGTGATGATAGTGTTGGTAATGAATGATGGTGATGATAGTGTTGGTAATGAGTGATGGTGATGATAGTGATGGTAATGAATGATGGTGATGATAGTGATGGTAATGAGTGATGGTGATGATAGTGATGGTAATGAATGATGGTGATGATAGTGATGGTAATGAGTGATGGTGATGATAGTGATGGTAATGAGTGATGGTTGTCGGAAAAATTCCTACCCCCAATTATAACCCCTGATATAATAAGCTGAATTCTTATGTGTCAGAAAACTAACCATATTACTGTATTCATTTTCCAGTCAGGAAAGGTCTAAAGGCTCCCAGGAAAGCCTGGAGGAGTATTGCGTCAGCCAACGTTGGCGTGCTGACTATATTTCTCCCAAATTCTTAATTCTTCCAGTCAACAATTTAATTATACTATAAAAGTATTATATTAGACTGCATTCAATTAAAGCTTAGATAGAACTAAGCATCTTTCTTCCTGAGGTGAAATATACCCAACGTGACTAGTCGAGTCAATCGGATGAAATAGTCCCGCCATAAACTTTATATGTATTAAATATAATTTACCTTCTTGGAAACTTCCAACCCAGCATTACCAACAGTAAAAAACACTGTTTTCTGTGATTGGAACTGATAAAATGATCGTGCAAAATAATGCCACCCTGTCCGCGTTAATAAATGGGCAGAAATTAGTGGGCGTGAACTGGTAACGTGGCTAGACCCAGAGGAGGAAGAGAAGCCACTGTTGATCTAGTAAAGGCCTCGTGAAGAAGCAAACTTAGCAGCCATACTTATCTTCGACATCAACTGGCGGCGACCTCCAATTACGAGTGTAGTCTGTACCGGTTTGTCCAATATCTAGTTTACATATTAATTGAAAATAGATAGATGGCCGGTTATACTGCAGGCGATCCCAAAATCATGGTGAGCGTCTTAACATTAAATAACTAATTCTACTGAACGTGATATATCAGCAATATATATTTGCTGTAGTTACGTTGTAAAACTCTTGGTAGAACTGTAGTGATCATCAGGGACCCTGACGACATCAACCAGTCAACACATGTGGCACATCCGCCATAGACGACACACGAGCTGTGTACTGTTTGATTAACCCGATGCCCATTTGTGCTCATGTTAAAACCTTCTATACAGATAAGGCCATTTGAGTATTCAAAATGATGCCAGTAGTTTAGTTTACTAATCATTATTACAATTTACAAGATATAACAAATCAGTTATATCGAACAAAGATTAGGGAAAGGATAGGCCCATTAAAAAAAGAAGACAGGTCAGATAACTGATAACGATGAAGAGATGAGTAGTGTCTTTAATAAATATTTTTATCTCTGTATTTACTAAAGAGGAACTTAACATTACGCCTTTAGCAAAACAANTGGTGATCGCTGCATCGTCGGCGAAGAGGAACTCCCTGAGGGTTCGCATCTGTACTTTTGTCTTTGCTCGGAGTCTGGATAGATTATACAGCTTTCCATCAGATCTTGTACGGAATAGATGCCTTCTGTCGTTGTTCCAAAAGCATGCTTGACGAGGATCGCGAAGAAGATGCCGAACAGGGTTGGAGCAAGAACACACCCCTGTTTAACACCACTGTTAATGTTGAATGTTCAGAAGTTGAGCCATCGTACACGACTGTCCCCTTCATGTCCTTGTGGAACGATTGTATCATGCTGAATAGGATGGGTGGACAGCCAATTTTGGCCAAGATCTTGAAGAGTCCGTCCCTACTCACGAGGTCGAAGCCTTTGTAAGGTCAATGAAGGCAACACAAGTGTATTGTTGTAACTATTAATAATTTTGCTGTTGTTAATGTTAATGTTGTAGCTGTTATTAATTTTACTCTTAATTGTGTAGCTGATATTTATATTAACGTTTCTGTAATAGCTGTCTTTAATGCTGCTGTTGTTAATATTACTGTTGTAGCCGTTGTTAGTGTCGCTGTTGTAGCTGTTGCTAATGTTACTGTTGTGGCTGATATAATAATGAAGTTACTGTAGTAGCTGTCGTTAATGTTGCTGTTGTTAATATAATGTTACTTTTGTTAAATTTAATGTTACTTTTGAAGGTGTTATTAATGTTGTTGTTGTTAATGTTGATGTTACTGTTTTTAATATTTTATTGCTGTTTAGCTTCTATTAAAGATAATGTTTCTGTTGTAGCAATTGTTTACGTTAATGTTGTGGCTGTTGTTAATGTTACTGTTACTGTTGTAATGTTACTCTTGTAGCCGTTGGTAATGTTGCTGTTGGTAATGATAATGCTAATGTTGTTAATTTAATATTACTGTTGTGACTGTTGTCACTGTTGCTATTGGTAATGTTAATATTACTGTTGTGGCTGTTGTCACTATTGCTGTTGGTAATGTTAATGGTGCTGTTGAAGCTGTTGTTGATGTTAATATTGCTATTGTAGCGGTTGTTAATGTAAATGTTACTGTTGTAGCTATTGTTTACGTTAATGTTAATGGTGTATCTGTTGTTAATATAATGTTTCTGTAATATCTGTCGTTAATGTTGTTGTTGTTAATTTTACTGTTGTAGCTGTTGTGGTAGTGTCGCTGTTGTTATTATTACTATTGTAGCTGTTGTTAATGTTACTTGTGTAGCTGTTGTTAATGTTTCTGTTACAGCTGTTGTTAATGTTACTATTGTAGCTGTTGTTAATGTTACTATTGTAGCTGTTGTTAATGTTACTGTTCAGCTGTTTGTCAATGATGCTGTTCGTAAAGTTAATGTTATTATCGTAGCTGTTGTTAATGTCATTGTTACTGTTGTAGCTGTTGGCAATTTTAATGTTACTGTTTTAGCGGTTGTTAATGTTAATGTTTCCGTTGCAGCTGTTGTTAATGTTAATGTTGTAGCTGTTGTTAATGTTAATGTTGTAGCTGTTGTTAATGTTAATGTTGTAGCTATTGTTAATAAGTGTTAATGTTGTAAATGTTTTTGACGTTAGTGTTACTGTTGTGATTATTAAAAATGTTGCTGTTGTTAATGTTATTGTTGTAGCTGTTATTAATGTTACTGTTAATTGTGTAGCTGTTATTAATGTACTGTTAATTGTGTAGCTGTTATTAATGTTACTGTTAATTGTGTAGCTGTTATTAATGTTACTGTTAATTGTGTTATTAATATTAACATTTCTGTTGTGGCTGTTGTTAATGTTGCTGTTGGTAATGTTAATGCTACTGTTAAGCTGTTGTTGTTAATTACTATTGTATATGTAGCTGTTGTTAATGTAAATGATACTGTTGTAGCTAGTGTTTACGTTAATGTTAATTATTTAGCTGTTGTTAATATTAATGTTTCTGTAATATCTGTAGTTAATGTTGCTGTTGTTAATGTTACTGTTATAGCTGTTGTTATTGTTACTGTTATAGCTGTTGTTAATGTTTCTGTTGTAGCTGTTGTTACTGTTTTTTATAGCTACTGTTACTTTTACAGCTGTTGTTAATGTTACTGTTTTAGATGTTGTTTAATGCTCCTGTTGGTAATGTTAATTTTATTATCGTAGCTGTTGTTAATGTCACTGTTGTAGCTGTTGGTAATGTTAATGGTACTGTGAAGCTGCTGTTAATGTTACTGTCGTAGCTGTTGTTAATGTTACTGTCGTAGCTGTTGAGGCTGTTGTTAACGTTAATGCTATTTTTGTAGCTGTTGTTAATGTTAATGTGGCTGTTGAAGCTGTTGTTAATGTTAATGTGGCTGTTGAAGCTGTTGTTAATGTTAATGATGCTGTTGAAGCTGTTGTTAACCTTAATGTTACTGTTGTAGCTGTTGTTAATTTCAATGTTGTAGCTGTTGTCAATTTTAATATTGTGGCTTTTGATAATTTTAATGTTGTAGCTGTTGTTAATGTTAATGTTGTAGATATCGTTAATATTAATGTTCCTGTCGAAGCTATTGTTAATGTTAAAGTAATGTTGTAGCTTTTGTTATTGTTGCTGTTGTTAATGATAATGTTAATTTTGTAAATGTTGTTAACGTCAGTGTTACTGTTGTAACTATTAATAATGTTGTTGTTGTTAATGTTAATGTTAATGTTGTAGCTGTTATTAATTTTACTGTTAATTGTGTAGCTGATATTTATATTACGTTTCTGTAATAGCTGTCGTTAATGCTGCTGTTTTAATATTATTCTGTTGTAGCCGTTTAGTGTCGCTGTTGTAGCTGATGCTAATGTTACTGTTGTGCTGATATTATAATGAGTTACTGTAGTAGCTGTCGTATGTTGCTGTTTGTTAATATTAATGTACTTTTGTTAATTTTAATATTACTTTTTGTTAAATNTCATGGCTTCAAGTTCTCTACTTCTAAACTTGCGCCATGTCTTTTACTCGGAACGGTCGTTCTTCGTCCCTCTTTGTCGCTTTATGGTCATCCCCTTGAGTACAAAGATTCCGCAAAGCTTTTGGGGTTATTACTTGACACTCGTTTGTCTTGGTCTCCCCATATCTCTTACCTCCGTGTTGAGTGCTCTAAGGCCCTTACCCTCCTTCGAGTATTGTCCCATACTTCTTGGGGAGCGGATAGGCGCACTCTCCTTGCTTTGCATTCCTCTCTCGTCCTGTCTAAGCTCGATTATGGTTGCCCTTCTTACTCGTCTGCTTCTTCTGCTCTTCGCCGTCTTGATGCTTTGCACCATACTGGGCTGCGCCTCAGTTCTGGTGCCTTTCGTTCGACTCCCGTCCTTAGCTTGTATGTTGACACTGGCTTCCTGTCTCTCCAGGACCGCCGTGATCGCTACTGTCTTCGCTATCTGCGCGGTCCTTACAACATCCTTCCTCTCGCCTCTGTCATGCTTTAACTTTTGCCCCTCCTGCAGTTCCTGTTCCTCTTCACCACCTCCCTCTTTCTGTCCGGTTATCTCGCTTACAGGATTCTCTTTCCGTTCGTGTTTCTAATGTTTCTCCTTCTGTTGTTCCTTCTTTGCCCCCGTGGAGAGTCCCCCTTCCTCAGTTTTGTACATCCTTGACCCGCGTCACTAAAGCTTTTACCCCTCCTACGGTTCTAAAACGCCTTTTCCTTGAGCACTTTTCTTCTCACTCCTGCTCCGTTTCTGTCTTCACCGATGGGTCTAAGTCTGCGGACGGTGTTGGCTACTCTGTTGTTTTTCCTGATCGCACTTATATGTGTCGCTTACCTCCAGAGACTAGCATCTTCACAGCGGAGCTTTATGCTATTCTCTATGCTCTTCGTCTCCTGCTTTCTCGTTGTCAGTCTTCCTTTGTGGTAGTTGTTGACTCTCGTAGTGCCCTCATGGCTCTCGGGTCCTTTAATCCGGTTCATCCAGTAGTTGTCGAGATTCAGCATTGGTTGTTTCTTGTTCACAGTAAGTTTAAGTCGGTTGAGTTTTGCTGGGTTCCCAGCCATATTGGCGTGTCTTTAAATGAGCATGCGGATGCTGCCGCCAAGGAAGCTGTCCACTCTTGTCCCATCTCTCGTAAAGGTATTCCATATTCCGACTTTTACCCGGTTATCCATTCCTCCATCCTTACCCGTTGGCAGGCTTCTTGGTCGTCTGTTACTGGTAACAAACTCCGTACTCTTAAATGTTGTGTTTCCTCGTGGCCGTCCTCCTATCACCGTAACCGGCGATGGGAAACTGCTCTGGCAAGGTCGGGTATTGGCCATAGTTGCTTAGCCCATGGTCACTTGATGGAGTGCCATCCTGCTCCTTATTGTCCTAATTACATTGTCCCTCTTACGGTCGTGATGTCCTTCTTGAATGTCCTGACTTCCGGGACGAGCGTGTGTCTTGCTTTCCGACCGCCCCTCGCGGTCACCTGTCCCTCGATAGAATTCTTGGTGACTCGGATACTTTTGATTTCGTTCGCCTTATGCGTTTATGTTCTCGTATTGGCATCCTTGGTGATATTTAGCGCCCTCTGATTATTCTGCACATTAGATGGTGCTACATAGCCTTCCCGGTTTGGTGCCTTTTTTTGATAATTACTTACTTACTTCCTTGAGCACTTTCCTTCTCACTCGCACTCCATTTCCGTCTTCACTGATGGGTCCTCATCGTCTGCGGACGGTGATAGGTACTCTGTTGTTTTTCCTGATCACACTTATATGTGTCGCTTACCTCCGGAGACTAGCATCTTCACAGCGGAGCTTTATGCTATTCTCTATGCTCTTCGTCTCCTGCTCTCTTGTTGTCAATCTTCTTTTGTAGTTGTTGTTATTGACTTTCGTAGTGCCCTCATGGCTCTCGGGTTCTTTAATCTGGTTCATCCAGTGGTTGTCGAGATCCAGCATTGGCTGTTTCTTGTTCACAGTAAATTTAAGTCGGTTGAGTTTTGTTGGGTTCCCAGCCATATTGGTGTCTCTTTAAACGAGCGTGCGGATGCTGCCGCCAGGGAAGCTGTCCGCTCTTGTCCCATCTCTCGTAAAGGTATTCCTTATTCAGACTTTTACCTGGTTATCCATTCCTCCATCCTTACCCGTTGGCAGGCTTGTTGGTCGTCTGTTACTGGTAACAAACTACGTTCTCTTAAAGGTTGTGTGTTCTCGTGGCCGTCCTCCTGCCACAGTAACCGGCAATGGGAAACGGCTCTAGCGAGGTTGCATCTTGGCCATAGTTGCCTTGGCTATAGTTGCCTTGGATTGCCTCGCAATCCTTGGCCATAATAAAGGATTGTGTGTTTTAGAATTTCCAAAACGTCTTTAGTTTTCCTAATACAAATGTTCAAAGTTCCCCCCAAAAATTATGCAAATATGGCATGTTTATTGCTATTATAAAACCAATAAATGAACTTAGAGAAAAATGAAAACATGCAAATGTAGAGACATGCCCTACACATATACTGTGTAAGTTTCATGTAAATTGAATAAAAAATTAATCAGTTTTGTAAACGTTTGTGTCAATTGAAAAAAAAAACAGAAATTAATAAAGTCTAAGGTTCTAAAATCTGTGGCTGAGGTTGACATCAACCAATTTTCTCCAAAATTGGCATCCTTACAGATAGGCTTACGTACAGTAAGGTGTGTAAGTTTGATGCATATCGCCCGAAAAAAAATGAAAAACAAAAAATTTGAAAAAAAAAAAAAATTTTTTTTTCTTAAATTTTTTTCCAATTAAACTAATTATAATATTTGTTTAATATATGCTATTGTGATAGCAAAGAGTCATAGCTATGATTTCAGTTGACACTTTTGATTCATAATCGATTTTGACCATTTTGGCATAATTTTCACAACTACTTCAATATTTTTTTTCTCCCTTCCTATTTATGCTACGATGCTGAAACTTGGACCAGATGAAACACTTTTCATATAGAACTTGTCAAAAAGTTTGATTGAAATCGAACGAGTTTTCATTTTTGCATTTTTGGAACCAAACGCCCCCTTAACTCATGGTCACTTGACGGAGCTCCGCCCTGCTCCTTATTGTCCTAATTGCATTATCCCTCTTACAGTCGTGCATATCCTTGTTGAATGTTCTGACTTTTGGGACGAGTGTGTTTCTTGTTTTCCGACCATCCCTCCCAGTCGCTTGTCTCTCGATACTATTCTCGGTGACTTGGATACATTTGATATCGTTCGCCTTATGCGTTTCTGTTCTCGTATTGGCATCCTTGGTGATATTTAGCGCCCTCTGATTATCCCACACATTTGATGGTGCTACATAACCTTCCCGGTTTGGTGCCTTCTTTTGATAATTACTTACTTACTGTATTGGCAATCGTTAATGTTGCTGTTGTCAATATTATTGTTAATTCTATTAATGTTAATGTTATTGTTGTAGGTATTATTAATGATGCTTTTGTAAATGTTAATGTTATATTTGTTAATGTTAATGTTACTCTTGTTGTTGTTATTATTGTTAATGTTAATGTTGTTGGAGCCATTGTTAACATTAATGTTGTTGCTGCTGTTAATGTTTCTGTTACTATTGTTAATGTTAATGTTACTGTTAATGGTTGTTATTGTTGCTGTTGGTAATGTTAAATGTTACTTCTGTAGCTGTTGCTAATGTTACTGTTGCAGCTGTTGTTAATGTTAGTGATGCTGTTTTAGCTGTTTATAATGTTAATGTTACTGTTGTAGCTGTTGTTAATATTAATGTTAATATTGTAGCTGTTATTAATGTTGCTGTTGTTAATAATAATGTTAATGCTGTAAATGTTGTTAATGCTACTGTTGTAGCTGTTATTATTGCTAATGTTAATTGGTTAGCTGTTGTTAATACTAACGTTTCTGTAATTGCTGTCGTTATTGTTTCTATTGTTAATGTTACTGTTGTAGCTGTTGTTAATGTCGCTGTTTTATCTGCTTTTAATGACTAATGAGCAAGTACCCAAGCTACATTAGCAATACTTATTCAAGTCCTATGAAACTTGGACTTAAGGCCACCATGGCTACTCCTGAACAGTTAAGGAGAACCTATATTGGCCTTAAAGGTCATTTAACCAGACTGATTTATAAGTCTGAAACTTTGTCTAAAGCAACTCCCATTGATTACCATTAATTAGAAACATCATTGAGAGTAGCTCATCTCAAATTTGATAAAGTCAGATCTACAATCAGGTGACATACTGAATGCAGCTGAAACTGATCCTGATGAAATTGATCAAACTCTAGCAGAAATTTCTCAGTATGAAGATGTCACTCGAGATAAACTTAATGTACTATGTAATATAGTAAGTCAACATAAATTCAATACAAATAATCCTTGTGTCTCAAGCCAGTGTATAATTACCTGAGGTTCGTCTACCTACTTTAGACTTACCTACATTTGCATGGCTGGATGAAGAAAATTGGGACACATTTTGGACTTCATTTGAAGTTCATATACTAAAAAAAACTTTTCTTGATAAGTTTTCTAAATTCTCTTACCTAAGCAGTCTTCTCAAAGGGGAGGCTAAAAAGGTCATAAATAACCTAGCTCTCACTGAGAGTAATTATGAGGAAGCTATAAAATTACTAAAGTTGAACTATTGCAACAAGGAGTTGAGTATAGCTAACCTGTATTATCAGTTACTGGATCTGAATGCACCAAGTAACCGACCAGACTCGCTTCAAAGCTTCAGGCTAGAAGTAGTCTCTCTAGTGACGGTCTTTCGTACTAAAGTTGATGTGCCAGCCTCCGAATGGTCAATTAAGTTACTTTTATAGAGGAAATTACCTCGAAATATTTTAGCAGAAATCTGCTCACACTATAAAACCGAGTTTCTCACTCTCGAGCAAATATTCAAGGGGCTAAGAATAACGGTCAACAGGTTGAAAACTCATGATATGATTAAACTTGAGTCTAAGCAACCTGACAATAACAACTCAGTCAAACCAAAATCGACTTTGAACAAGTCTAATAAATTTAAGCCTAGGACAGCTCCATCCACTGGAAAGAAGAATAGTAGCATAGGTATTTATTCAGTATCTCCGTCTGAGACTGTAGCTGATGTGTCTGCCAAGAAGACAACTCAGCAAGAGAGAGAAAGTGTCTGTTCTGTGAACAAGTGCATGTCACCTATAAGTGCAATTTTTATCTTAACTTTAATGCCAGGATTAAACGACTACAAGAATTACACAGATGAACCAAGTGCATGGGTTCTCATGATCCCAGTAAATGTGTAGTACATCCACGGTTGTGCAGTAGATGCCACAAAGGTATGCATCATTATGCCTTATGTAGAAAGATATCACAATCTGTAACACCTAGGGAGGATTCTATGAATTCTACCACAGTACGATATTGCAAGGTACACCGAGAAATCAATGTACTTGCTACCGAGTCGGGCAATAATACCACTCTGCCTACAGTTCAACTTAAACTAATTAATAGGAAGTCTACAGTTAACACTAGAGGTCTCTTTGATCAAGGATCACAGAAAACTTTCATCACACAACAATTAGTCTAGCAGTTAAAATTAAAACCTGCTAAACTTGTGAAATTGAATATCTCTGGGTTCTTGACTAATAGTGGACCTCGTGAATACCAAGTGGTCAAGGTGTTAGTAAGACTTGGATCTAAAACTAATTCAATACAAGCGGTAGTAGTAGATAAGCTTCCTTCAGACTTGCAGGTCACAGGACTAGCTCGCACTGCGAGATATCTCAGACATAACCGCATGAGGCTAGCGGATCACAAAATAAATTCTGACTGCCTCACAAACGTTGGTATCCTAATAGGTGCTGACTATTAAAACAGATTTATAACAGGATGCACCAGACAAGACGGAATGAATTTGTCGTCATCTGCTGGAGGCAAATTGCTAACAGGACCGGTGCTTTTCCAACAAAATTCTGTATCAACCAACAAACAAGCTGACAATTCAATAGTGGCGTGACTAGGCTTGGAACAGTCACCCCTACATTTCAGAGAAATATCTGAAGATAATGAGTCTGATCCACTTGTATTTCGTCTGTGGGATTTAGAGACTTTAGGTATTGTCCCTGATAAACCATGTCCTGATGATACGTGGACTTACCAGCAATATTTGGACACAGTTGTCTATAAAGACAAACAATACTGGGTGAGACTGCCATGGAAGTTGAATCATCCACAGCTTCCAGTTAATTATTTCATGGCAGCCTCCCAATTAAAGTCTCAATTAATACGGCTGAAGAAACAGCCAGATCAAATGAACATGTATCATCAATTAATTCAACAACAACTCGGCAGTAAATTTATTGAAGTTGTTGATAATGATGACCGAAAAACAGGTCATTATTTACCCCATCACGCTGTAGTGATAGATCCGGTGACGACACCAATACGTATCGTTTTTCAACTGTAGTGCCAAAGTGAAGGCAAGCAGCGTGTCCTTAAATGAGTGTCTCCAAACGGGACCTAGCCCGACACAAAGGCTCCACGACGTATTGTTACAGTTCCGTACTGGTATTTTTGCTTATACTGCTGATATCAGTAAAGCTTTCCTTAGAGTAGGCTTACAAGAGGAAGATCGTAATTACACCAAATTTCTCTGGATTAAGGACCCACTGGATCATGACAGTGATGTTGTAACCTATAGGTTTGCCTCTGTGCTATTCGGCGCAACTTCTTCACCGTTTCTACTTCAAGCCACATTGGATACACAATTGAAGAAGTCAGATAGCCCTTATAAAACGGAGATTAGCAACAACTTGTATGTGGACAATTTCCAGGGAACCGCTAATGACAAATCCAAATTGGTATAAATCTACCATGAGGCTAATCGTGAGTTGCTAGGATCCAATATGCCACTACAATCATGGGCCTTGAACAACAAATCATTAAACCAGATAATCGAGAAAGAATTTCCTGGTTATCGGGTACCTAATCAATTAAAGTTTCTGGGCGTGGAATGGAACACAGTTACCGGCGAGATGAATGTCAAGTCGGTACAAACTAATAATTCAACCCTTTCCACGAGAAAATTACTCTCATTTGTCAGTCAATCATTTGACCATTTGGGCTTACTTAGTCATATTTTAATAAGGGGCAAACTCCTCATGCAGGAATGCTGGCAGAAACATATGGAATGGGATGATCCGTTGCCAACTGAGTTGCAAGATAAATGGCAAATACTCACAACGGATTTCAATCCATTAGGTGTTTTAAAATTTCCTCTTAATGCATCAGGACAAGACTTGCCCACTAATTTGCACGTCTTTTGCAATGTCTCTGGCAAAGCGTATGGCGCTGCAGCCTACTTAGTCAATAATGTACAATCATTTTTTCTCACATCCAAAGCAAGAGTTGCTCCAATCAAGAAGAAATCTTTACCTCAAATGGAGTTAACTGCATTACTGGTGGGAGTAGGATTGGCTCATTGCTTGACCAAAACACTCAACAATACTCACTTTGGTGAGATCGTAGTGTGGTCAGACAATGAGGCAGTCTTACAATGGGTAAGAAATAATAACAATAAAACCCCCTATGTTAGCAATCATGTTAGGGAAATCCAATTAATTATATGCAGGATACAAATTCAGACATGTCCCCTCCAAGGACAATCCAGCAGATTACCTTTCAAGAGGTTTATCATTAAAACAGCTGATCAAGTCTTCGATGTGGTTTAATGGACCTTCATGGCTTGTTAGTGGTCAGTGGCCCAAACAGAAACCACAAGTCATAGTGACCAGTATCACTACTCCCATGACAGACCCAGAACCTCATTGGACCTTAGCTATTAACCCTCACAATAATTCCAACTTGAGTAAGTTACTAAGAGTGGCAGCACATGTGTTTGACTTTCTTGCTAAGATAGGAATCCGACATAAGTTTCCCAATCCTATCCTCAATTGGATCAAACATGCACAACAAGAGACATATGGAAGTGAATATGAAAATTTTCCAGATAAATTAACTAAGTCTCTAGGTATCTGGTATGATACCAACACTTACAATATACTACGGTGTGGAGGACGTCTGCTTCATGCAGAGATTGATTTGGATACAAAGAATCCGATCCTTCTACCTCGTCACCACATTATTACAAAACTTCTAGTTTTAAACCACCATCAATATGGTACTTTACATGATGGAGTGTTAGACACTCTCACTGACTTAAGACAGAAATATTGAGGGAGAAGGTTGGCCGAGCGGACAGCACGCTGGACTTGTGATCCTGTGGTCCTGGGTTCGATCCCAGGCGCCGGCGAGAAACAATGGGCAGAGTTCCTATCACCCTATGCCCCTATTACCTAGCAGTAAAATAGGTACCTGGGTGTTAGTCAGCTGTCACGGGCTGCTTCCTGAGGGTGGAGGCCTGATCGAGGACCGGGCCGCGGGGACACTAAAAAGCCCCGAAATCATCTCAAGATAACCTCAAGATTCCCCAAGGTCGTCAAACTGTCAAATCACTTAAGTCCTGTGTAATCTGCAAAAGATTCGACGCTCGAGTGTGTCCTTACCCAGGACCTCCACCACTCCCTAAGGAGAGAGTAGACCATCTTCGTCTCTTTGAGACCACTGGTGTCGATTACACAGGAGCCTTACTTCTCACTGGCACTCCAGATAAGGTACCAGTGAAAGCTTATATTTGCCTCTTCACGTGTGCAACCACACGAGGCGTACATCTAGAAGTGACTTCTGACACGAGTGCAGAAGCCTTCATCCAAGCTTTCGTAGATTTGCAGCACGCAGATCCTGCCCCAAACTTACGATATCCGATAATGGATCAAATTTTGTGGCAGGAGAATCCTGCCTACGAGAGATATGGAATCATCCAGAAGTGCAGTCTGTAATGCAAAGACGACAATGCCACTGGAAATTTATAGTTCCCAGAGCCCCCTGGCAAGGGGGTTTCTACGAACGTATGGTAGGGACTGTCAAGAAATGTTTAAGGAAGACCTGCATCGACAGAAAATTAGTTTCCCTGAATTGCAAACACTCATCGTAGAAATTGAGGCACGAGTCAACAACCGCCCTTGAACATACCTATCGGATGACTTCTCCCAGAGAGAACTCCTGAGTCCCTCACATTTAATACATGGAGGCCTGCTGAGCCCTCTGATACCTTTGGTAGAAGAGGATCCAGTCGACCCTTCCTATGTGACTAGGAGTGATTTAGTGGAAAGTTATCAACGTCTCTCGAGGGTAATTGATAGGTGGAATGAGGTGTGGACTCGAGAGTACCTCACAGCTCTACGAGAGTACCACTATGGAGCTTCGAGCCCCTATAATAAGGTTCAACTGAAACCAGGAGACCTAGTGTTGATTGACAGTTATGGACGCAGGTCAGAATGGCCTATAGGCAAGATTATCTCTATTCACCCAGATTACCAAGGCATCCCGAGAGTAGTACGGGTTTTGTACCGAGGCACTACTACCCTAAAAACATTAGAGAAGTTGGTACCGCTCGAATTAGCAGAACGAGAGTGTCCAACAGAACCAACTTCACCTACAGTTTCTGAGGACAGCAATTCTGATCCACCGAGCACACGTCCACAGAGCCGCTGCTCAACAATGCAAACGGAAACTATAAGCCTATTACAGCTCTGACTAAGAGGCAATAATTTATCATCCAATTTAAGGTAGTCATGATGATGCCGTGTTGTGATGTCCCGTAACTAATCAGTTACAAGTCACAGTGACCCAGGACATTACCTCACAGTGGATTCTCAGTTTCCTTGAATTGCATGATTTAATCATTAATTTGTTTGTGTAGGCTAGAAACTATACCATTATTCCATCTAGAGAATCTATGAGTTTACAAAACTTTAAGACATAGTAACATAACCATTACATGTCATCGCGACACCAGTCATTGAGTACATTGCAAGCTTTATTAGTTATTAACTTTAGATGATTCAACAATTCATGTTTTACATTTAACATGAGTTCCCTCACAAGACTTAGAGTCTTATCTGTCTTTGACAAATATGGGACATCCGTTATGCGTGGACTAACGTACTAACATACTAACATTAAATTAACTTCGGAACGTTAGGTACGTCAGTGCTCAACATTGAACTGCGACCCGAGTTTTTTTCCCTGGAAGTTATGTTGGAAATTTCCAACACTGATACATCCCTATTGTATCCTAATACATCACTATTGTATACTAAGTACATTATCTATTAACCCTACTAACTGTAGTCCTAACATAAATTAATTTCTCTATCTGCGCGTCATTTACTAAAATTCTCACCACATCGAGAGGCAGTATTGCATCAGATATTAACCAGCAGGACATAATTATTACCAACATGTTAGAGAATTGAATAATATTCTCAACTTTTATCAGTATTGTGACGGTAAAGTGTTTGAGTGTTGATATTCGGCAGTCCTCCAATGGCAGGTGTCAATGCCTGGTCACACTTACAAAAAAAAAAAAAAGAGAGACTGCTTGCCTGTGGTAAGGTAAGGGAAGACACGCAAAACACAAAGTATAAACAAAGAAACTTTAATTACTTTAGAAAACAAAATATGAACAAAGACAATCCCTTGGCTTAAGTGAACTTTAGAACAAGTCAAAACACAAGAAAACATAAATAATTACTAGGGCTGGATGTTACTCTACAATAAAATAATTTACAATGCAATAACAATCAGGTGCTGAGAATATTGGCTATAGCTGCTACCTCCCTTAGTATACGACAGCCAGAGCTTAGTATACCAGAGAGAGATGTCAACTCTAAGAGCACAAAGAATTTTCTGAGGATGACGGCTGGGGCTAGCCCAGACGTCGACTCGGCTAGATGGCGTGAGTGCAGGTGTGCTGTCGGCGACACTAGCCAATCAGGAGCAGGCAGGCAGAGAATGGGTCGTTAGCTCGTTAAAGACGGGCGGTGAGCCGGCGTGAAGGGGGTGAAGGGGGGTACGTTTAGCTTCCTGGTCAAAACGTTTTGTGCTACTAGTGGATGTATCTTGAGTGTAGCATCTTGTACTTGTCATAATAACGTAACTTGGATAGGGAAGAGCAGGCTCAATCTCTCTTGAAAGAGATTATCGTCACAGTATTCTTTATAAGAATTAATCTCTGATAATATTACGACTAATGATTCAATAACCATGAATTATTGACTTAAATTGTCACTATATAACAGTTTTATCTGTTATATCCAAACGCTATGGAGGAAATAGAAATTCTCTCCATTTCTCGATTAACACCATTTAGCGAGAATATAAATACTATTTAATTCCCTACAATTGCATCCCTGTTCTCATTAACGCATTACGTAAAGATAATTACACGGAAAAGAATTTTCCGTCCTTACTAAATTCTATTGCGAATGCGTGAGAGAGGGTTGAGGGAGGCAGAAGCGTGGCGACGCCATGAGTAGTGACCCAACTCTCGCAGAAGTCGGAGCTGGACTAGAGACACCACCAGAATTACGACACGAGCGTCCAGGGAGAGGCGAATTTCCAACAATTCTACGACAAGGCCTTGCAATTAATCGGCCTAGTAGCAATCTAAGGATTGCATAGGTGGACAACCAGCAGGTTAAGTGTTCTCATAATTTTAATTGAGCTCTTTTAATTTATAATACACTGTCCAGCGTTACACCACAAGACCTCCCCAAACAACAAGTACGTCCGTAAGGAATTTGCTCAGTCCCTCCTATTGAATAGTGATGATACAATCTACCTGGTATAGACAATTTGTACATTTAATTGGAATTTCAGCCTGTGTTGAAGCGGCCGTGGTCTCATCATTTTCCCACGCCACGCTCTGGGCTCACGTGTTACAGCAAGTACCAGACGACGCCATCACGACTCTGCATCTCCGTTCACTATCACAGCTAAGCAGCTGAACTAGTTCAATTTAGTTTATTTCATTATGTGACGGTTGATAACTAGTAGCGTTTAAAGAATATTTCATTTAAATGATTTAGGAAATCAAGTAGAATTCTATAGTCTCATGAACTTAATATGAGAATAATTTCTTGCTTAACCATCATTCAATATTCTTGATACTAACCAATTTATTTAATGTTTATTTGTTTGTGCCTTAGTAAGAATTACAAATTTTATTCGAGGAAGAACCAGCCTCGATGAAGCGTACTGGGAGTATTTTACTTCAGGTATTAACCCCCCATTTTGTGAAGGACGGAAAGTTTATTTTCGAACAGTAATTTAATTTACAGTCCATTAAAATTTAAGGAATGACTCTTAATAGTTATATTATCCACAGGCACTGGTATTCAGTCCTTGTTTATTGTTCATTTATCTGTTTCCCTTTTCAGTAAAAATTGGGTGGTCCTTCGATTAATTTAAATCAATTAATTAAACATCAATCAATAAATAGAGACTAAGTTTTCTTCCCAACATTACTGTAGTAGCTGTCGTTAATGTTGCTGTTGGTAATATTAATGTTACTTCTGTTAATGTTACTGTTGTAGCTATTATTAATGTTGCTTTTGTTAATGTTAATGTTGCATTTGTTAATGTTAATGTTACTGTTGTTGCTGTTATTATTATATGTTTCTGATGTAGCTGTTGTTAATGTTGTTGTTGTAACCGTTGTTAACGTTAATGTTGTTGCTGTTGTTAATGTTCGTGTTAGTATTGTTAATGTTAATGTTCCTGTTGTAGCGGTTGTTAATGTTACTGTTGTAGCGGTTGTTAATGTTGCTGTTGGTAATGTTAAGGTTACTTCTGCAGCTGTTGTTAATGTTACTGTTGGAGATATTGTTAATGTTAATGTTGTTGTAGCCGTTGTTAACGTTATTGTTGTAGCTGTTGTTAATGTTCCTATTACTATTGTTGATGTTAAAGTTACTGTTGTAGCGCTTGTTAATGATAATGTTACTGTTGTAGCTGTTGTCAATATTTCTGTTGGAGATGTTGTTAATGTTAATGTTGTAGATATCGTTAATGTTAATGTTCCTGTTGAAGCTACTGTTATTGTTAATGTTGCAGCTGTTGTTAATGTTGCTGTTGTTAATGATAATGTTAATTTTGTAAACGTTGTTAACACAAGTGGTAGTAGTAGTAGGCATCCGTTAATCCCGTGGGGTTATGGAGTTGTGCCCTGGGTGTCTAGTTGTTGTAGTCTAGTTGGATGCAGCGCCTGCTGTGGCTGTGAAGCCCAACCCGAGAATGACAGTCTCTACTGCAGCGAGCGCAGATAAACGCCGAAGCGGGTGCGTCTGACAGTGGTCGAGACCTCCTCTGAAGTCTATTATCCTCCGCCTGCCTCTTCAGTTCATCCTCGAATTGCTGGAGTCCCTTCTGCACTTTATATCTCCAGGCAGATATGTCCGCAGCTGCTGCCTCCCAAGTGTTGATGTCGATGTTCATCTGCTTGAGGTCGCGTTTGCAGGCATCTTTGAAACGCAGCTGAGGTCTTCCGGTAGGTCTCCTTCCTGATGCCAGTTCTCCATACAAGAGGTCCTTCGGTATGCGGCCATCGACCATGCGTGTGACATGTCCCAGCCATCGCATGCGTCTCTGTTTCAGGAGAGTGAACATTGAAGGGACTCCTGTTCTCTCGAGTACAGTGTTGTTGGTGACGTGGTCCTTCCACGTGATGTCAAGGATGCGTCTCAGGTTCCGCATGTGAAAGGTATTAAGCCGTCTCTCCTGGCGAGAGCGCAGGGTCCAGGATTCCGAGCCGTAGAGAAGTGTACTCACCACACATGCCATGTAGACTTGTGCCTTGGTGTGCACTGTCAGTTTGGCATTTTCCCAAACGCGCTTTGTGAGCCTGGCCAGTGTTGTTGCGGCCTTCCCGATACGCCTGTTGAGCTCAGTGTCCAGGGAAAGGGTGTCTGAGATTGTGGAGCCTAGGTACACAAACTCGTGAACTGTCTCCAGCGCATAGTCTGCTATATTTATACAGGGTAGCTCATTGACATCTTGTCCCATCACCTGTGTCTTCTTCAGGCTGATTGTCAGGCCGAATGCAGAACAGGCTGCGGCAAAGCGGTTGAGTAGCTGCTGCAGGCCTTCTGCTGTGTGTGTGTGTGGTGATCGCTGCATCGTCGGCGAAGAGGAACTCCCTGAGGGTTCGCATCTGTACTTTTGTCTTTGCTCGGAGTCTGGATAGATTATACAGCTTTCCATCAGATCTTGTACGGAGATAGATGCCTTCTGTCGTTGTTCCAAAAGCATGCTTGACGAGGATCGCGAAGAAGATGCCGAACAGGGTTGGAGCAAGAACACACCCCTGTTTAACACCACTGTTAATGTTGAATGGTTCAGAAGTTGAGCCATCGTACACGACTGTCCCCTTCATGTCCTTGTGGAACGATTGTATCATGCTGAGTAGGATGGGTGGACAGCCAATTTTGGCCAAGATCTTGAAGAGTCCGTCCCTACTCACGAGGTCGAAGGCCTTTGTAAGGTCAATGAAGGCAACACAAGTGGTATTGTTGTAACTATTAATAATTTTGCTGTTGTTAATGTTAATGTTGTAGCTGTTATTAATTTTACTCTTAATTGTGTAGCTGATATTTATATTAACGTTTCTGTAATAGCTGTCTTTAATGCTGCTGTTGTTAATATTACTGTTGTAGCCGTTGTTAGTGTCGCTGTTGTAGCTGTTGCTAATGTTACTGTTGTGGCTGATATTAATAATGAAGTTACTGTAGTAGCTGTCGTTAATGTTGCTGTTGTTAATATTAATGTTACTTTTGTTAATTTTAATGTTACTTTTGAAGGCGTTATTAATGTTGTTGTTGTTAATGTTGATGTTACTGTTTTTAATATTCTATTACTGTTTTAGCTTCTATTAAAGTTAATGTTTCTGTTGTAGCAATTGTTTACGTTAATGTTGTTGCTGTTGTTAATGTTACTGTTACTGTTGTTAATGTTACTCTTGTAACCGTTGGTAATGTTGCTGTTGGTAATGATAATGCTAATGTTGTTAATGTTAATATTACTGTTGTGACTGTTGTCACTGTTGCTATTGGTAATGTTAATATTACTGTTGTGGCTGTTGTCACTATTGCTGTTGGTAATGTTAATGGTGCTGTTGAAGCTGTTGTTGATGTTAATATTGCTATTGTAGCGGTTGTTAATGTAAATGTTACTGTTGTAGCTATTGTTTACGTTAATGTTAATGGTGTATCTGTTGTCAATATTAATGTTTCTGTAATATCTGTCGTTAATGTTGCTGTTGTTAATTTTACTGTTGTTAGTGTCGCTGTTGTTATTATTACTATTGTAGCTGTTGTTATGTTACTGGTTAGCTGTTGTTATGTTTCTGTTATAGCTGTTGTTAATGTTACTATTGTAGCTGTTGTTAATGTTACTATTGTAGCTGTTGTTAATGTTACTATTGTAGCTGTTGTTAATGTTACTATTGTAGCTGTTGTTATGTTACTATTGTAGCTGTTGTTAATGTTACTGTTGTAGCTGTTGTCAATGATGCTGTTCGTAAAGTTAATGTTATTATCGTAGCTGTTGTTAATGTTATTGTTACTGTTGTAGCTGTTGGCAATTTTAATGTTACTGTTGTAGCGGTTGTTAATGTTAATGTTTCCGTTGCAGCTGTTGTTAATGTTAATGTTGTAGCTGTTGTTAATGTTAATGTTGTAGCTGTTGTTAATGTTAATGTTGTAGCTGTTGTTAACAAGTGTTAATGTTGTAAATGTTTTTGACGTTAGTGTTACTGTTGTGATTATTAAAAATGTTGCTGTTGTTAATGTTATTGTTGTAGCTGTTATTAATGTTACTGTTAATTGTGTAGCTGTTATTAATGTTACTGTTAATTGTGTAGCTGTTATTTATGTTACTGTTAATTGTGTAGCTGTTATTAATGTTACTGTTAATTGTGTTATTAATATTAACGTTTCTGTTGTGGCTGTTGTTAATGTTGCTGTTGGTAATGCTAATGCTACTGTTAAGCTGTTGTTGATGTTAATATTACTATTGTAGCTGTTGTTAATGTAAATGATACTGTTTTAGCTAGTGTTTACGTTAATGTTAATTATTTAGCTGTTGTTAATATTAATGTTTCTGTAATATCTGTAGTTAATGTTGCTGTTGTTAATGTTACTGTTATAGCTGTTGTTATTGTTACTGTTATAGCTGTTGTTAATGTTACTGGTGTAGCTGTTGTTAATGTTTCTGTTGTAGCTGTTGTTACTGTTATTTTTATAGGTACTGTTACTTTTACAGCTGTTGTTAATGTTACTGTTTTAGCTGTTGTTAATGCTCCTGTTGGTAATGTTAATATTATTATTGTAGCTGTTGTTAATGTTACTGTTGTAGCTGTTGGTAATGTTAATGGTACTGTTGAAGCTGCTGTTAATGTTACTGTCGTAGCTGTTGTTAATGTTACTGTCGTAGCTGTTGAGGCTGTTGTTAACGTTAATGCTATTTTTGTAGCTGTTGTTAATGTTAATGTGGCTGTTGAAGCTGTTGTTAATGTTAATGTGGCTGTTGAAGCTGTTGTTAATGTTAATGATGCTGTTGAAGCTGTTGTTAACCTTAATGTTACTGTTGTAGCTGTTGTTAATTTCAATGTTGTAGCTGTTGTCAATTTTAATATTGTGGCTTTTGATAATTTTTATGTTGTAGCTGTTGTTAATGTTAATGTTGTAGATATCGTTAATGTTAATGTTCCTGTCGAAGCTATTGTTAATGTTAAAATTAATGTTGTAGCTTTTGTTATTGTTGCTGTTGTTAATGATAATGTTAATTTTGTAAATGTTGTTAACGTCAGTGTTACTGTTGTAACTATTAATAATGTTGTTGTTGTTAATGTTAATGTTAATGTTGTAGCTGTTATTAATTTTACTGTTAATTATGTAGCTGATATTTATATTAACGTTTCTGTAATAGCTGTCGTTAATGCTGCTGTTTTTAATATTACTGTTGTAGCCGTTGTTAGTGTCGCTGTTGTAGCTGATGCTAATGTTAATGTTACTGTTGTAGCTGATATTAATAATAGAGTTACTGTAGTAGCTGTCGTTAATGTTGCTGTTGTTAATATTAATGTTACTTTTGTTAATTTTAATATTACTTTTTGTTAAATTCAATGTTATTGTTGAAGGCGTTATTAATGTTGTTGTTGTTAATGTTAATGCTTTTAATGTTTTATTACTGTTTTAGTTTTTATTAAAGTTAATGTTTATGTTGTAGCAATTGTTAATGTTAATGTTGTTGATATTGTTAATGTTACTGTTACTGTTGTTAATATTACTCTTGTACCGGTTGGTAATGTTGCTGTTGGTAATGTTAATGTTACTGTTGTAGCTGTTGTTAATGTTATTGTTACTGTTGTTAATGTTACTCGTGTTGCCGTTGGTAATGTTGCTGTTAGTAATGTTAATGCTACAGTTGTTGTTGTTAATGTTTAATATTACTGTTGTGGCTTTGTTGAATCTTGTGTTGTTGATAATGTTAAATGGTAAGGTTGAAGCTGTTTGTTATGTTATATTACTATTGTAGCTGTTGTTAAGGTAACTGTTGTTAATATTAATGTTTCTGTAATATCTGTCGTTAATGTTGTTGTTGTTATGTACTAATTTGAGCGGTAATGTTAGTGTCGCTGTTGTAGCGTTGCTATCATGTTTATGTTGTAGCTGATTTGTTAAGTTACTATTGTTGTCGTTGTTATGTACTGGTTGAGCTGATTCTAGTGTTTGCTGGTTAACTATTGTTTTAAGTTATGTTGCTTTTGTAGTCTGTTCTTATGTTTTTCTGTTCTAGGCGTTTGTTAATGATTCCTATTGTAACTGGTGTTAATGGTTACTATGTAATCTGTTGTTAAGATTACTGGTTTTAAAGCTGTTGTCCATGAATGCTGTTGAAATAAAGTTAATATTTATTATCGGAGCTGTTGTTAATGTTATGTTACGTTGTAGGCTATGTTGGTACTTGTTAAAAATGTTACTAGTTATAGCGTTGTTAATATTAATTTATTTGAGTTGGAGGCAGTTGTTATGTTTTGTTTGTATGTTCATGTTCGTAGTTACATTCTTTCTTTAGCTGTAGTTAATGTTAATGTTACTTCTGTAGCTAGTGTTATGTTAATGTTTCCTGTACTTCGATATTTTTCATTGTTCATGTAGTAGATATTGTTCATGTTACTATGCAAGCGATCTTGTTATGTTAACGTAGACATATAGTTCATGTTATGTTGTAGCTAGTTGGTTAATGAGGGTAATGTTGTAAAGTTGTTGACGTTAGTAGTATAATGTTGTAACTTATGAATAATGTTGCTGTTTGTTACTGTTGTCCCTGTTTATTACACTAGTCCTGTTAATTTTGTAGCTGTTATTATCTAACGTTATCCATTCTTCTGTTGTGGCTTTGTTCTTTCGCTGTTTGGTAATGTTTAATGTGCGTAGTTGAAGACTGTGTTGTGTTTTAATATTCTATTGTAGCGGTTGTTATGTAAATGTTACTGTTGTAGCTATTGTTTACGTTAATGTTAATGGTGTATCTGTTGTCTAATATTAATGTTTCTGTAATATCTGTCGTTAATGATGATGTTGTTAATGTTATGTAGTAGCTGTTAATGTTACTTGGGTACTGTTGATTGCTGATTGTTAATGATTACGTTGTAGCTTTTGTTAGTGTTGCTAGTTAATTGATTAAATGTTACTGTTGCGCTGTTGTTAGATGTTATGGTTTCTGTTGTAGCTTGTTCTTAAGTTAACTGTTTTAAGGGCTGTGTTTAACTCTGGTG
>WNGS01069645.1:0-16409 GCA_020271785.1 Procambarus virginalis | reverse complement strand
CCACTAGTTCGGCTTTTGGTAGCAATTTTAACCAGAATAGGGGTTTGTTTTGGGGCGCTTACCTTTCTGGGTGCCTGTCCCGGTCGATGGCAGACATAGAATGCTTCCAACCACACGGGGGCTTCTATAGGCCATTGCTCCCCCGTGCCTCTCTGAGGGGGCCCGGTTCTGGCCGTGGTTCCCGGTAGGCCTAAGAACTCCATACACATGACTGATGCCAAAGTTTGACATTAGCATATCACCTGGGATAGCTCCTGGGAGCCTCCGGGACTCACCCAGAAAATGGCGTTTCATTACATTACATTCAACGCTGGTTTTTTTTATATATTTAGAATGTGTCCCTGGAAATTCAGCTTTGTGGTCAATGAGAACGCCAAGGAACTTACCATCTAATTTGTTACAATTTGGGTATGTGTTAATTTGAGATTTATTTGATTAGAGGATTTATTGCCAAACAGAATATAGAAAGTTTTGTCATGTTAAGGGTGAGTTTGTTGGCAGTTAGCCAAAGATGGACTTATTTAGCTCAGTATTTACTGTGGCATTTAGAGCAAGGGGGTCAGGACTGGAGTAAATGAAGGTGTTTGTCTCATCAGCAAAAAGAATTGGTTTGAGGTGTTGGGAGGCATTTGGAAGGTCATTAATGTAGATGAGAAAGAGGAGAGGGCCAAGTATGCTGCCCTGAGGAACACCGATGTTGATGGGTAGGGTGGGAGAAATTGAATTATTCACAGAAACATACTGGAGCCTGTCAGTAAGGTAAGATTTGAGGTATTGCAGGGAGTGTCCTCTGACTCCATAATGATGTAATTTAAGAAGAAGGTTTTGGTGGTTGACAGTGTCAAAAGCCTTACGCAGGTCCACAAATAACCCACAGGGAACTCATTTTTATCAAGAGCTGCATGAATCAAGTTAATCATACTAATAAGTGCATCGTTAGTGCTTTTTTTGGGTCTGAAGCCATATTGACAAGAGCTAAGTATATATTGTGTTGGCTAGATAAGAGTAAAGCTGCTTGTAGATTCGTTTTTCAAATATTTTTGACAAGTTAGCAGGATTGATATAGGTCTGTAGTTGTTAACATCTGTGAGATCACCACATTTGTGGACTGGGGTTACTCTCGCTTTCTTTAGAATATCTGGAAAGGTTTGGAGTTCAAGTGACTTGTTGAAGAGCAATGCAATAGCAGGGGCTAAAGATCTGGAGGCTTTTTTGTAAATTAAAGTTGGTATCTCATCAAGGGCACTAGACTTGGTTTTAAGGGAAAGGATTATCTCATTGACGTCAGTGGAATTAGCAGGCTTTAGGTACAGAGACTGTGGATAGTTACCTGTAAGATAGTCCTTGACATCAGTACTGGAAGTTGGAATATCATTGCAAGGGATGACCCAATGGAAGAGAAGAACCTATTAAACTCAATAGCAGAATCAGAGGCTGAAAGCTGACCATCGTTACTGGACAGGAGTGTTGGTTTGTTATTAAAAATCTTCTTTGATCCCAATATTTGTGAGAATGTGCTCCAAGTTTTTTTAATGTTGCTCTTTATTTGGGTAAATCTATCTTCGTAGAATTTAGTTTTGGCTCGTCTAATTATTTTAGATAGCAATAACGAGTAATTCTTTGAAAATTCTTTGGAGACGGTTCCTAACCTATACTTCTTCTCAAGGTCATGTTTTTTATTAACCCTTCAATTGCGCATCGTATCATATGATGCATTGACCGACTTGCAGAAAATTGCGCGTCGCATCATATGATGCGTTGGAGTACTACGCAAGATTTAAACGGCCTGCGGATACACGGGGTTCACCACACCTGAGGTGTGGTGAAAAAGGTGACACCCCCAGGGTCAACACTTGCAGCAGAGGAGCTCCAGCATATTTCAACAATCCTAAGTATTGTAGTACAGGTTGAGGATAGTGAGTGGTGTCCCATAGATCATAAAGGTATAGTGCTCTTGAAAAATAGGTGAGATAACAGGAATGTGCTAAGGGAAGTGAAAAATTGGATGAGAAAAAGTTGCCCCTATAGTGTTTACAGTGCAGAGAACAACATTCAAGATGGCCAATGGCAAGTGGAAAAACAAAACAGAGCTTGATTTCGAGGGATTCAATGAAGAAAGCATTGATATTAGCAGTCTACATAACAAGTTGGTAAATTTAGATAGTATTGTGAACTCTCATGTAGAAATAATTCGTAAATTGAAAGAAAGTAATGACCATTTGAATAGCAAAGTTTTATGTCTTGAGGATATAGTGAAAGACTTGCGCAAGGATAAGAATCAATTGGAAACAAATTGCAAAGACATGGAAGAAGAAAATAAACTCTTAAAAATAGCTTTGGAAGAAGTTAAAGTAAATTTAAGCCTAAATGACTACAATAGGTTAGGCAAGGAAATTCAACAGGAGAAACAGCTTTTGTCAGCACAGATGGAGGAAGTTACACAGGGATAGAACAGTGCAAGAAAGATATGCAACTCACCTATGCACAAGTGGCCAAGGAGAAGGAAAGAATTGAAGAAGCTGTAAAGGAAGTCAAACACTGCAGCAACCAAGATAAAACAAACATTAGGCTAGAAGTGAGGAAAGAATTGGCATCTAACCCGAAGTTGGTGCAAAACACAGTTGATCGGAGTAAGTCCCTGATCATTTTTGGTTGCAAAGAAAAGGAGATAACATCTAGGTCAGAAAGAGCTGTCGAAGAAGCTAAAGTAGTAGATAAAATTGTTGGCCTCGTAGAAGGTCTCACTACCATAGAGAATGTGTGCGACTACAGGAGAATAGGCAGGTACGTAAAAGGGAAAGATCGACCTTTGAGGATCACCCTAAACGGTGCCAAACAGATGGAAGAAGTACTAAGGAATGCTAGAAAATTGCAAAGTGATGAGATGGGAAAGGGTGGTCGTTAAGACGAGATCTTTCAAAAGAAGACAGAGAGAAGCTGAAACTGAACCTCGCCGAGGCAAAACGTTTAAATGAGAACAGGAATGAAGAAGAAATCAATTCTTTTTTCTACAAAGTGTTAGGGGTAGGCAAACCAGTAAAGTGGTACATAAAGGCAAACCAACAAAATCAATAGAGAGAGGAGGAGTGAAGAATAAGGAGAGGGGGAACAAGTTCCTGAAGATTGCATACACCAACATAGATGGAGTAAGGTCAAAGATACTGGAGTTAAGTGATATAATACAGCTGCAGACACCAGACATTGTTGCACTCACGGAGACAAAACTTGAAGATGTTATTTTAAATGAGGTCATATTCCCAAGGGGCTACTCAATTTGGAGACGGGACAGAAAAATTAGGAAAGGCGGTGGCGTTGCTGTGCTGGTAAAAGAACACCTAAAGGTGAAGGAAATAATGACTGCCAATCCACAAGAAGTTGACATAATAGCACTAGAGATCTGCCATGAGGATGATAAACTAATGATAATAAATGCATATAGTCCACCGCCAAGCAGCACATGGTCAAAGGAGGAGCTAGATAGTAAACGAGAAGGTCTTATAACAATAATGAGAGAGATTATAGCGAGAGCGGATAACGATAGATCACGACTGTTGATAGTCGGTGACTTCAACTTGAAATCCATAGACTGGGAAGCATATGAAGCTAAAACAGAAGATTTTTGGACCTGTAGATTTGTAGACCTCATCCTGGAAACATTCTTGTATCAACATGTTAAACAAGCTACGAGGATGAGGGAAGGGGACGTTCCCTCCATGCTAGATTTGATATTTACCAGGAAGGAGGAAGAGATATTTGACATTCAGTACCTTCCTCCCTTGGGTAAAAGTGACCATGTCTTTTTGGGAATAAAGTATGCAATGCGTTATAAGCTGGAAGAAAATAAAGAGGTTGAAGCAGTTGAGAAACCAGACTTCAGGAGAGGACATTATGGCCACCTTAGAAATTTTTTTAGTGAGTATAATTGGACAGACTTGATGCTAGGCAAGGAAGTGAATGAGATGTATGTCAAGTTTTGTGAAATATATGATAAAGGCACAAAAAAATTTATACCAAAACAGAGATGCAGAACTAGAAAACAGGATTGGTTCAATAGAAATTGCGAGAGGGCTAGAGACCAAAAGACACAAAATTGGAACCAATACAGGAAGAGGCCGAACCCCCAAACATACCAGCGATACAAAGATGCGAGAAACAACTACACGGCAGTGAGGAGAGAGGCAGAAAGAAATTTTGAAAAAGGGATTGCAGACAAATGTAAAACAGAACCAGGTCTATTCTATAAATTCATAAACAACAAATTGCAGGTAAAGGATAATATTCAGAGGTTGAAAATGGGAAATAGATTCACGGAAGATGAAAAGGAAATGTGTGAAACACTAAACGAAAAGTTCCAAAGTGTGTTTGTACAAAATGAAATCTTTAGGGAACCAGACACAATAAGAATTCCAGAGAACAACATAGAGCACATAGAGGTGTCTAGAGACGAAGTGGAAAAAATGCTAAAGGAGCTAGGTAAGAACAAAGCAGTTGGTCCGGATGGAGTTTCACCATGGGTTCTGAGAGAATGTGCACCTGAGCTCAGCATTCCACTTCAACTGATTTTTCAGGCATCCCTGTGTACAGGAGCTGTAGCTGATGTGTGGAAAAAGGCTAACATAGTTCCAATCTACAAAAGTGGAAACAGGGAAGACCCCCTTAATTATAGACCTGTATCATTGACAAGTGTAATAGTCAAAATATTGGAAAAAATAATTAAAACTAAATGGGTAGAACACCTGGAGGAAAACGATATAATATCAGACAGACAGTATGGTTTTCGATCTGGAAGATCCTGTGTAACGAACTTGCTCAGTTTTTATGATCGAGCCACAGAGATTTTACAAGAAAGAGATGGTTGGGTTGACTGCATCTATCTGGACCTAAAAAAGGCTTTCGACAGAGTTCCCCATAAGAGGTTGTTCTGGAAACTGGAACATATTGGAGGAGTGACAGGTAAGCTACTAACATGGATGAAAAATTTCCTAACTGACAGAAAAATGAGGGCCACAATCAGAGGCAAGGTATCGGATTGGAGGAATGTCACGAGTGGAGTACCTCAGGGTTCAGTTCTTGCACCGGTAATGTTCATTGTCTACATAAACGATCTACCAGTGGGAATACAGAATTACATGAACATGTTTGCTGATGATGCTAAGATAATAGGGAAGATAAGAAACCTAGATGATTGTCATGCCCTTCAAGAAGACCTGGACAAAATAAGTATTTGGAGCAACACTTGGCAAATGGAATTTAATGTGAATAAATGCCATGTTATGGAATGTGGAATTGGAGAACATAGACCCCACACAACCTATAAATTATGTGAGAAATCTTTAAAGAATTCTGATAAAGAAAAGGATCTAGGGGTGGTTTTAGATAGAAAACTGTCACCTGAGGACCACATTAAGAACATTGTGCGAGGAGCCTATGCTACACTTTCTAACTTCAGAATTGCTTTTAAATACATGGATGGAGAAATACTAAAGAAATTGTTCACGACTTTTATTAGACCAAAGCTGGAATATGCAGCGGTTGTATGGTGCCCATATCTTAAGAAGCACATCAACAAACTGGAAAAGGTGCAACGACATGCCACTAAGTGGCTCCCAGAACTGAAGGACAAGAGCTATGAGGAGAGATTAAAGGCATTAAACATGCAAAAACTAGAAGATAGAAGAAAAAGAGGTGATATGATCACTACATTCAAAATAGTAACAGGAATCGATAAAATTGATAGGGAAGAATTCCTGAGACCTGGAACTTCAAGAACAAGAGGTCATAGATTTAAACTAACGAAACAAAGCTGCCGGAGAAATATACGAAAATTCAGTTTTGTAAACAGAGTGGTAGACGGTTGGAACAAGTTAAGTGAGAAGGTGGTGGAGGCCAAGACCGTCAGTAGTTTCAAAGCGTTATATGACAAAGAGTGCTGGGAAGACGGGACACCACGAGCGTAGCTCTCATCCTGTAACTACACTTAGGTAATTACACTTAGGTAATTACCTTCATCAGGGCTCTTGTAAACAGACGCCATTTTTAAAAAAAATCGTGGGCCAAACTCCCGGGTGTTAGGGGCCTCAGTATCGAGTAAGCTACCAAGCCTGACGCACGCAGCATGAGCTCACAGCACTGCTGTTCAGCTTGTGACCACAGCATCGCCTAAAAATGCCATAATATACTTGTTCATGCTATTATGTAGCGATAATATTATTACAGAAGACCCCTGACTGTGATAAAACTGACCATGGGTCTGATAATAAGAGGATTGTGATGATATTTAGCGCTGTGCTCCATGGAGGGAGGAGTAATGCTGTGGGAGGGAGGGTGGTGGCGTTGTTATCTGACTGTGTGTGGCCACCTTTTATTGACTGCACTCACCATACCAGCTTAGTGGTTCGTTATGGTGAACACAAATGTAGATACTTATATATAACGTGTGTATAGAGAGTATAAACAGCAAGAGTAGGAGGTTGGGAGCCGCCATTTTGGTGAGAGGAGCGTCGTCTGCAGGAATTATCGTGTTGTTTACTGGTGATCACGTCTTTGGGCACCATACCAGTTTACTTGTACAAGTTTGGTGAATAAAACCGGTAGATATTTATATATAATGTGTGTATATAGCGTAATAACACCACAAGCAGTATTGTTGGAGGAGAAATATTAGTGCGTGTGGCCTTGAGGGCGGCAGCCATCAGCTGACTGTGAGGTCCATCAGTGGCAGTGGCAGCCAGTGGCGGGCTGCCACTGCCACTCAGCATACCAACTTAGTGGTTCGTTATGGTGAACACGAATGTAGATACTTATATATAGCGTCTGTATATAGTGAATAAAAGCAAAAACAGTATTGTGGGAGGAGAATGTGGGCGAGTCAGATGACTTGAGGGAGGGCGTGAGTGGCTGGCTGGTACACGGCGGTCACTCCTCGTTACTTTTTTGACTCATAATAGCAACTTAGTGGTTCGTTATGGTGAACAAAACATGCAGATACTTATATATAACCTGTGTATATAGTATAACAACCGACAAAGTATTTGTTCACTGATGAACATAATTGAATCAACAATAAGCACACCATATTTTTGAGTACAGCGATGATTCACCCATTTCATTATATAAATATATCACACTACACACTATTGAATAATATTACAGCAAAAAAACTACGAAAAATCAATCAGAGACATTGAAATAATTAGGCAATTATCTCTTTGTGGCAACTCCGGCCTGACAGCTGGCGATCAACAGACCGCCTGGGACGCATGCTGAGTGAGCGCCTGTTTTGTGCCAGACTTCCCTGCCCTATAGCGGCCAATATATTCAACTTACGATTTTTTTATTATTTTTCCCGTGATCAGTGAACACAAATTAACAGGTTAGGAAGAAAAAATATATATTTTTTTTTTTTTTTGTATGCGCCTGTGGGTGTCAAATGGTATATAGCTATGCGCCATTTAAGGGTTAATGGATTTAAGTATTCGCTTTGTAAGCCAAGGATTGTTAAGCCTTTTGGTTGTGACTTGTTTTGAAAGCCTAGGACAGTGGGTGTTATAAAGGTTAAGAGTCTTTTGAAGAAAAGATTGCACTGCTAGGTTGATGTCCCCTATGTTACCTAACTCGGATTCCCAGTTGACATTATCAGCAGCAGTTATAAAATTGTCTATAGCAGTTTCATTGTGCAGCCTAAAGCTTAATTCCCTTGACTCAAGAGGTGGTTTGATAATGTTAGTTCAGAGAAATGTGGGGTAATGGTCTGTAGTGCTATCGGTGATTATACCTGAAGTAAGCGGAGAGGTTATGTTGGTCCAAATGTGATCAAGAGTCGTGGCAGTACTATCAGTGATTCTAGTAGGTCTAGTGATTAAGGGTATGAGGAAGCAGGAATTCATACAGTTGAGGAAGCTAACAGCAGTAGGGTGTTCAGGCTCGCAGAGGTCAATATTAAAGTCCCCTGCGATAATTAGATGGTTTTTGTTCAGTCTGTTATCGAGTATTAGTTTTCTAAGGTTTGAATTGAATTCGGACACATCAGTGTTAGGAATTCTATAGACTGCACCCAAAGACAGGACAGACTCGGCACCCCTTGACTCTGAAACTGGCGAAGATATACTCCCCGCAGCTGTCTCTAGTTCTAATTATATTTAAGCATGTTATTTCTTGGTGGTAGTAAAGAGCAGTACCACCACCTCTCTGAATTTGACGACAGTTGTGAATTGCTGAGTAGTTAGGCATGTTAAAGAGTTGAGTAGTGTCCTCTTTCAACCACGTTTCAGTAAGTATAATAAAAGAGAATTTGTTGTCAATAGTTTCAATCAAGGCACTAACATCATCGAAGTGTTTTCCTAGGGATCTAACGTTCAAGTTGATTACAGAGATATTGTGATTGTGTTAATACATTGTTTATGTCATGTGCTGTAAAATATCTGCAATTTTGATCATTAAAGTGATGATTGTCATAGATAGTGGATAAGAGGTTTAGTTCTGGGTCTATACTTGTCTGCATAAAAAGGCTGGTTATTAAACAAAATTAGTATGAATTTAATTAAGAGAACAAAATTAGATCAATAATTACTTTTCAATAGAAAAGCAATTATAGCAAAACACAAAACAATAATATAACAATACAATAAAAGCTTACAAAGTACTAAGTCTACTAAAATTAGAGAATAATTATAGCAAAACACAACAATAAATGCAAATAAACAAAAGAAAATCAACAATAGAAGTAGAATAAGGACACTAGATAGCCATGGAGGAAACACAAGTTTGGTGGAGAGAACAAAGAATCGGTAGAGACTGTCAAGATGAATATATAAAAAAAAAATTGACAAATGATAATTGTAAAGTAAAATAATCTTAAAGATAATAAATTTTAATTAGCTTAGTTAATAACCTAGAATTAGTATGAACTTAATTAAGAGAACAAAGTGAGATCAATAATTACTTTACAATAGAGGACATAAATCAATACAATTAAATTTAAATTTAAAAAATAGGGTAAGATTAGATTTAAGAGCAAAATTTTACAATGATACTGAGGTAGATGCTTGGTGTGGGGGTTTTCTTTTTTTACTGTCACGACTGCAATGCGTACGTCGCCAATGTACATGTGGCAGACGCTTCACGAAGCTGTCGGAATTAGCAAAATAGAAAATACGAGAGCAACCGTACAGGGCCTGGGAGCAAGGTCGAGTTAGAGTCCTTGTGGGTCTCTTCTCAGACTAGCCTCACCTGGTCCTGCTCCACGTTGGTCGTTGGAATCTCCTCAATGATGTAACACTTTAAGGGACTCCTAGGGTCCTCATCAAATTTATAGTTTAGTGACTTACAGGCAACTCGGTGTTGAAGACACATAGAGCTGAAGGCTTGAGTAATATTGGCAGTATTCAGAAGTGGTTCAACGGAAACACCGCATAAAGCTTAATAGTAGTTTATTTACTAACTTAACCACTAATACACAGGGTGCTTGATTTACTTTTGATTGGCGTCAGCAAAGCTATGGTTGTATTAGCGAGACTCTTGACGTCTGGCTAATCGACTCGTATCCACTCGTGGAGAAACACCTAACTTAACACAGTTGACAGCCAATCACTAACACGGCAACCTAACTGCTGGTATGCAAAGGGATCACAAGAGTTCCAACCGGATACTCGGTAATGATGATATGCAATAAACACAATAATAATCACACAATAACTAAATGTGTGGTGTATGTGAAGCTCACATTCACAGACGAATGAAATGCAGTGATACCACACAGATAAACACGCATTCACCGTCGATTCACCTATAACCTGCGACAGGTATAAGAAGGTGAGAACTGTGGTTGATCCCTCAGATCAACACAGACAATAAACAATGACAAGATCTTGTACTTACAGATAAGGTACCTTTCCTTACGCACTCACTCAGACTCGTTTATACAAGCACTCGTAGGTGGCCTGATAGCTGGTTTCGCTCGTAGACACGGAGGGTACTCGCATTATCTTGAGATGATTTCGTGAGTAGGGCGTGCTGTATGCTTAACAGACAGACACACGCGCACACACTGGCACTGACGGTGCGTGAGGTGGTGACGTCACGTAGGAGTGAGGGCGGCGGCGGGCGCTCGAGGTACACGCTCAGGATGAGTGGCGGTACCATGCACTACACTGTACACTGTGGTAATGTCACACACAGATTACTTAGGCGGCGGCACTGCCTTAGTTCACTCTAGGTCACTCACGACGATCTTTGTCACCAGGGGTTACCTGATACCAGTCTGTTTCGCTCTGGAGATTTGTCACTTTAGGCTTCTAAACAATATATTCCCACTCGTGATTCTGGCGAGTGTGTGGTATATCGCAAAGACGCTGAGTTAACTTGACGGTGAGGGATAGACGGTGATCAGTCTATTGGCCGGTAGAACAGAACACGTCCTCTTCGTATGGTCTCTCTCACGTGAATGAGTTTGCAAGGGTGCCGGGCATCTCGTGGCACACAACACAAAAGGAGTTACAATTTGACCAATAGCATTGCAGCAAATGAGCGGGAACCAATCATATTAGCTCGTTCGATGAGCAGTAGCAGGAGTGACGTCATGAACACGTCATAACTGTTATTCCGCATCGCGCCGGTTGACCCCAGAGGTCAGACGCTGCTGGCGCCTTCCCCTCTGTCTCAGCGGGCACCAGCCATGTACTCACTGACCCTTTGGTAGCAAGTATACTTAGCTCCCTGTATCTACTTCCTGCCTAGACATACGGCGGCCTACGTATTTTAAGTGTTCCTGGTTAAGTGGGCATTCTGGAGATACCCAACATGCCAGAAAACTATCCAGGATTAAGGGAAATAGGCTTTGTGCACGAAGATCAGTGCACTGCAATGCCATTCAAGTCAGCTGTGGGAGCATCTTGGGAGGCATACTCCCACACTTGGATAAGTGCATATGTGGAACTATGCAGTTATGTGGAACTCTGTCGAAAGCCTTTTTTAGGTCCAGATAGATGCAGTCAACCCAACCATCTCTTTCCTGTAATATCTCTGTTGCTCGATCATAGAAACTGAGTAAATTCGATACACAGGATCTTCCAGATCGAAAACCATACTGTCTGTCTGATATTATATCATTTCTCTCCAGGTGTTCTACCCATTTAATTTTAATTATTTTTTCCAATATTTTGACTATTACACTTGTCAATGATACCGGTCTATAATTAAGGGGGTCTTCCCTGCTTCCACTTTTGTAGATTGGAACTATATTAGTGTAATAAACGTAATATCATCATTGTATTCTACTACTGTGTACCATTGTAATACCCCCTAATAATCATTAAGGTAATCATCATTGTAATATCTCTGAATCATCTGTATAATTCTTTCTCTCTTCACTTAATAACCCAGCTCAACTCTGTTACAGTCCAGTATGACCCCTCACTGGACTGCCACGAATATAAACTGAATATTAACTGAGGAAGGTACATCCATAACAAGGGTTATGGATAACAACAATACGTTAATAAACACTGCCACCACCTTCCCGTCCAACCATACCTGAATGTGTCTATCACCGATTCCCCAGGAAGGCAAGGAACCAGTAATCAATGTTGGGAATTAGTTTGTTTAGTTTACTTTACTTATTTAAATCCAAGGGCAACTGTAATATTTACTAAATGGAGGAGAACATGGGGTTTCCAATTCACCACATAACAATGACAAGGTAGAGAAAATATATCAAAGGGAAGTTAAGTGAATACCACTAGACAAGTTATACAATTTATTATATGAATCACGTAAATTAAGACAATTTGAACATATACCCTATTCTATTCCCCTAGAGGCATGATGGATATCTACTAAGGACATGAAACAAGTGCACAATACCTTAAATAACACACTGCGGCCAAGATGTTGATGGCGGTCCTCAGCCCCTTTGGATGCGGGCTGGCAGCCCTCCAGTCCCGAAACACTCCCAAGACACACTGAATGAAATTTTGTTTTACCAGCTTATTGCTGGGAAGGATTACACCTCCCACCATCTAATCCAGCCCCAGGGCTCCACCCATTATTTTGGCAATGGCCAACCATTTAACACTAGGCCTGAGGTCTGGCTCTCTAGGGCCAATAAGGACTTGGCCCTTATCTCCCGCCAATCATCTTCCCTGAGGTGCCGTGGGAGGCTACATGAATTCCTGAAGATTGAGTCAGTACTCCCCGGCTATGCGATGGGAACAAGGTACCACTGTATTGGATACCCGCGACTAGTGCACATTCCAAGCAATGTTTACCAAAACTGATAATTTATGTTCAAGCCCGTCTCCAGCAAGATAAAGGGTAGGGACATTTGACTCGCCTGGTATGGGTAAGGGACCGTTGAGAGGGGAGAGAGAGGGAATGAGAGGGGGAGAGAGGGGGATGGAGAGGGGAAATCCGAGTGGGGAGGATTGAGTGGGGACACAAGGTATCACAGAGGTCGGCTGCACGACCACCCCTCAGGTCAACCTTCTTGGACCTTGACAAATGGGCGACAGGGAAGGGGGGGGGGTGAAGGGTGAAGACGAATGACGGGTAAGGGGAGGGGAGAAAGGGAGAAGGGAAGAAGGAAGGAGGGGAGAGGGGGGAAGGGAGAACCAATGATCTGAGCACCAGATCATTACAACTCCCCCTCCTCGGAAATTAAGAAATTTGTGTGTAAAGAAATTTAAGGCACAAAATTCTTATCCAGAACCCTGCCCTATCATAATCAACTAAAACAACATTTAACTCAACAATAAATGACCCAATGCCTCAAAACAACAAAAGAAATTATCTAATCCTAACTAATAATGGCAAAACAAATAAAAACCAATAATGGCACCACCAAACGGTGTGGCCCAGCATGTATACATACAAAACAACACAGTAAAAATACATAACACATAAGGACAGAGACCGTCTCTAATCCTGGCTGTCCACTCGGATGCAGCCCTGTACCCTTCCAACTACCTGGAAGACAAAACATCCTATACCTGTCTTGATATAGAAACCAAATCCAAACCTAACAACAATCAACTAGCTAAAATCAGCCGATAACCTTCCGCTATCCCATTATTCCACCTGGAACAAAAATCAAATACCTCACATCATATAGAAAAAATATTAAAAAGAATCAATGTCATTAAAAATAAAAATTCTATCAAAATAGAGGAATACTACCTCCCAGGGACCCAGTGTCCCACACCTGTGGCAACTGCCTACCACAGCGTGTCCATATCCTTAAACCTAAAGAAAATACACAAAAAATATTTTTATTAAAAAAAAATCAATGTCCACGGACATGTCTCTTAACCAACAACAACAGCGGGTGAACACAATTTTCAGACTGTGTACCACACCGTATTGTTCAGTAATCCACAAAAAAAATTAAAAAAAAATATATATAAATATCAGTATCTAGGATCTAGAAAAATCTAGATAAAGTTCCCCACTGATCAACGTTTCTAGAGATCCTACTAGATGGTTCTCAAACCAGTTCCCTCAAACAACTTTTCTAGAGACAAGGTAATTTTCTAGTAACAATTTCTAGATGTTCACTTTCTAGATTTCTTTTTCTATTTCACTAGTTCTAGTTTTCAACATTTAATACTGTTCCAGAGAGCTTTCCGAAGGTGTACAGAGGTGTTACTAACAGATGGAAAATTAAAAAGTCGAACTAACTGTTCCGAGTTAACACAGTTTACTATATTACTTAAATTCATTTTATTTATACTTTTCTATACAGAAGTTCTATCGTTCGGTCCTGGTGACATCTCGTTGTTGTAGATTCCGGCGACTACCTCAAAATGCTTGAAGATCCTGGTCATCCGGACGTAACATTTCCGGCCTCGGCCAACTCCGGACAGTACAGGGGGTCTCGTACTACCCGCACCTGGCTTACGTGACAGCTGACAGCTGGCGGCTGTCAGCTCAGGTGGACCCCGCTAACAGGAACCCGGGTTCACCTCTTCTTATCGCTTCCAAACAGTCATGATGGATTGTTGTTAACCATGGCTGCCACCGTAGAGCACAGCTTCGACGTGTCATGATGTCTCGCGTTGGTAGTGAGGTACGAGTGGCGTTTGAAGAGGATGGCATGGTGACAGGACAGGGGGCCCTGCCTCAGCTCCTGGGCGACGTCATCTACCGAGTTTACTTGTTATCCCGGTACTACTGGGCCGGTACACCTTTCCGTGCAACCCCTCGTGCAGCTGAGCTGGGCCGAGATACAAGGTTGTACCTCCTCTGGCGAAACAGCAGCACTCTGTAGGGGTAGTGCTGTTCGTACCCGGGACCGCCGTGTTGCCTCTTCGTTTCCACCGACGAACGCAACTGCAGGTTTTGAGAGAGCTTACAGTCGTTGCAATTAGCGTTCTTCTTCGTAGACCACTCGTCTTCCACTTCGGTTTTTCCGCAGTCTTGACTTGGCGGCTGGTGGACTGGTTGGGTGACCTTGAGACAGCTAGCCCCTGGCTGTGATGGGGCTGACTCTGCTCCGTGAAGACAGCAGGCTGGACTGGGACAACCCGTTAGTGACGTGAGGTGTCGGCGGGTGACTGTACGCCAGTCACCCCTTCCGGATAACAATTGACGAGTTACCGGGCACAAAGGGGGAGGACTTTATGTAACGTGCCTCAGACCCCGATCTTATCAGCCAGGTGGGTCATCCCCAGACCTGCTGATCTCGATCCTTGGTCACGTGTGTCTGGGAGGCTGGAACTGGTGTACCATCAGACCGAGAAAGACAGTCAACAACAAATGGCGGAAGCATGATCAAGCATGGATATTACTCGAGTATAGGAAGTGGAACCCCAGAGCAAGGTAAGTATGCTACCTGAGTCATGCACATCAGAATACACACCATTGCCTCTACAGGATAATTATATGAACTTTTACTTAACTGACTAGGGAAGATCATTAACACTTACTGTACGCTCGCGACCTTGTTACCATAGGGTGGACAAGATTGGGCTTGACTACTGATGAGATTTAACAGGAGGTCATCTCATCATCTGACTCAGCACTTGGATCATTAGACAGGTCAGGAATTAGACTTGCTGAAGGCAGCTCTAGTTCCTCCCTCGCGTGATAGGTTTTAATTTAGTAATATGAATTGTCTCCCAACTTGGTCTTCAAAAATACCTTTAATAACAAAATTAACCGAACCTTTTCTTTCAATTACTCGGTAGGGGTCCCGCCATCTAGGTGCAAGTTTCCTACTCTGATTGGCGGGAGCCGCCTCATTAACTCTCAACACCAGACTCCGGACTTTCAATTCAAGGGGTCGTACCCTTTTGTCATAATGTTGAGCATAGCGATCTCGTGCTGTCTTGGAAGCCCTAGCTGCAATTCTCCATGCATTTTTCATCTTATTTAAAACTTCTGATGGGTAATTCCCCATATGCAATATTATGTCTGTTAAGCAGACCTGATGGGAAATTACATGAATGACCTGTGAACAACAAAAGGGGTTGGGTGTTATTTGGCTGGGGTTGGTATGGGTCTGCCAGGGATTGGGGTGAACATGGGTTGGCCTGGAGGTAAGGTTGGGGGACTAGGTTGTAGGTAGGGAGGGTTTGGGGTGGGGGGTGTAGGTAGGGAGGGGTGCTTGGGTAAGGATGGGGTATTGGGGAGGTTGCGTCTGCGTACATTGTCCATTCATTGCTAAAAACATTTTCACCCCAAAACGTAACTTCAAGACCCGTCGTCGGATCAGGGTGAAATTTTAACACAACCCCGTTTTCAACAACTAATCACTTGATCAATAATCTCCGAAGGTATCTCCTAACCTATTACGTTAAACCTCTTGAACATCTAGACCGGAACTATCTTTCCTTCACGTCGTTCACCGCGTTCCCCAGCCCCAGTGAAAACCATAAATCACCTAAGCTTGTTGACAGACGATGACAGCTGTCGGCGGCAGAATCTCGCTGACTACACTCTCCAATGAATGGAATTATTGTGTCTTATTAACCTCGTCTCGCATTCGTAAAATTTCTACGCAAACAGATAGAATCCACGACGGCATCGTCTAGCATTATTTACTTGTGAAAAACAACTGTATACGACGGTGAATAGAATACACGCGCACAAATACACTAAAAAATAGTAGGTTACGTTACGTTAAGTTATTAAGCGCCAGGAAATTACTACAATTAATCTTGATAAAAGTAATTAGTTTACTATATTTAACACTCGAAGTGGACTGGCAACGCAATGTAAAAATTAAAGTAAAATTTCATGTCTCTAAATGCAAGGCCAATATAAAATCTATTGATAATTATCAAATGTTTTAACAAAATATATTGGAATTGTACCGTGAATATTATCGCGAAAGGAAATACATTGAATTATTGTAAATAATTTACAGTATCCACTCAATTTAACGGCTGTACCCTGGTCGTATTTCCGGAGCTCCG